>JANTOP010014895.1:0-30687 GCA_027564815.1 Symmerus nobilis | reverse complement strand
GCCCAAGTAGATAAAAATATATATCATTAAAACTTTATCTACTAAACCAACTTTTATGGCTAGAGGCTCAGCAAAATGCTTATAAAACAAAGTTTCCGTAAAAACTTAAAAGATCCCAGAAAGCTATATTTCCCCAACCTTTGCTTTTAACGTTTTAAAATTAATTTTCTATCCAAACAACAATTTTTTTTAATGAAATTTCACATTTTCCCAAAAAAGCTGCAAAAATCTCGAAGGCTTAAATTGAAAGCTTAAAAATTAAAGTCTCATTTTATATAATTTGGAATCGAATTTTTATCTGATTTATTAAATCTAAATGAAATTTAGAATTTGCGTAGAAACCTTGTCCAAACTATTAAAAGCGTAACGAAAGCTCTAGGTTTCGAGCTTAATTTTTTACGTGTAAAAATCTATTTCCTATCCAGATACCGGCGATTATCGGCGCCTATCCAGATAACTTTTTCCTAAACAATGCTTTAAAAATCTCGAATGCTCATTGAAAGCTTTAAATTTAAATATAATTTTTTATGATGTGAAATTTAATTTCAATATTCGGTAGAAGCTTTATCAGCCCATTGTAAGTTCAAAAAAAGCTTTAAGTTTCGAACTTAATTTTTTACATTTTAAAATCTATTTTCTATCCAAATATTGGGCTGGAATTTAATTCAATAAAAATGGTACAAAATTAAAAATTTTCCCAAAAAAGGCTGCAAAAATCTCGAAAGCACATCGAAAGCAAAATTTCAGCCCGATTGATGAATTTTTCAAAAAAGGGCCATACAAAGGCAGTTCATGATAATTTGCCTTCAATTCAATTCAATTCAATTCATTAAAGCTTTTGGAGAGATTTCAGATTTCAAATAGAGCTTTTAACGAAAGTATCCGATTTCATTAAAATTTATTTATTGGGTGATAAAATGGATTTGTAAATGAATGAAATAATATTTTAATTAAAAGCTTTTAATAAGCTTTTGGAAGTTTTGTAAGCTATTTTGACGTATCTTAAAATTTCAATTACGTTAAATTATTGGTATAAAAATAGATTTGAAAACGTATTAATTTAAAACCGAAGTCTCCTATATGGACAGTTCCTGAGCGAACATTGCTGCACAACTTTGACTGATTTTGGTGATAGCTTTTAAGCTTATTCTAATTCTGGCAGCAAAAAAGCTGATATATGCATAGCCATATCATATCTAGCGACAGTATTTCTTTAACATAGATATGGAATGTTAAAAGCTTGAAAGGAAGCTAACTGAAAAACCCATTTTTAGTTTTCTATTTAATTACTATTTTATTCAAAGAATTCACTGCCCGACTTTACGCCGAATTTAGCTGCCAACTCTTTATATCATTCAAATTTGGTGCATTTGGCAATGGTGTTTGTCTCAGAGGAGATTTTCGAGTTAAATACTAGAGTCTGGTGTTTGGTGACACCGTTTTTGGGTAAAGCTGGAAGAAACAGCAAGGCCAACGCCTTAAGAATCACATCTACGGCGAACTCTTTATTTATACTTTGCATTTATACTTGTAGAAAGAGTTTACCGTTGCCTTCGCCTAGTAAAAAACGAACTGTGAACAGCAGACTCTGTAAAAAGCTAGATCACTTAGCTTAGGAATTACTATGGACAAACTGTATAGCACTCCTGCTAGGTCTTGGACAAAACTTACAAATCAAATTCCCAGAGAATAATAGAAATAATAAAGAATAAAAGAATAGTAACTAAAACAACCGAATCTATTTAGACGGTTTGTATTATCATCCGACTTGTTTGGACTTTTCCTGCATTTCTCTGTTAAAACGGACTTTTTCCTAATTTTTTCGCAATTGTCTCGATTTCCCCACTTTTACTTACTAGAGTTTCTCAAATTTATCCCGTTTGAAAATTTGCACACTTCGCCAACGGATTTTGTCCCTTTTTAACCGTTTTGCCCGTCCTCTTCTGAATATTTCCAAATTAACAGGATTTTTTCTGATTTTTCTCGACTTTTTGCAATTATTCTCCAGCATTTCATGATTTTTTTCTGTATATTTTAATGTATTTCCTAGTTCATCGCAATCGCCTTACTTCTTCTAGTATATTTGATTTCAAATTTGGAGAAAAGTCGGGAAAAATTGAAAAAATTTTAAAGTGGGGAGAAGTCGCAAACAAGTAGTCAAAAGTGGGTAAAGTTTGGAATAAAGACGGGTAAAATTCTAAAACAGAAGGAATTGTCAAAAATAGAAGAGACAAGTTAGGAAAATCCCGGAATGTCGATCAAATACAGATAAGTCAAGTAAAGCTTGGAAAAAGTGTTGTAAGTTCTTAAAAAATTAGAAATAAATCGTGACAAAATAAGAAAGTCATACAAATTTGGACAAAGTCGAGAAAACGTCAAGCAAATTTCAATAAAGGTTATTAAAGATCAGAAACTATATATCAAAGGTCAGATTGAATCTTGTCTTGAATAAAAAGTCAGATATAAATAGTTCTTCTCCGTCATTTTCTACTTTTTCCAACTTTTAACCGATTTTCTTCAGCTTCTCCGATCTCCTCCTGACATTTTCGACTTTTTGCCACCATTTCCCGACTCCTCTCATTTTTCTTGAATTTTCCCGACTTGGATTTAAAAAAAATTTCTTAAAATATACAGATATATTTCTAATCATTGAACCTTTATACCCGGAATGACCAACGCCTAACACGAGGGGTATTTTTTACCCCCACATAAAAATAAAGATAATTAAAATTTACAAGTGAATTAGAGAAACCCGCAAGAAGATCATAAAAATAAATCATTAAATTATTTTTATTGCTTTTTCATTTCATGGCTTAAGGGGGGGCATCACTTTTTCGGTTTTGGAAAATGAATCTATTTTTTTCTTGCGTACTAATACTAAATTATGTTAAGGTGTTAAGAATACGTGGTTAAATGATTTTGAAACCATGTTTTGAAGTGCGGTGGACACGATTCCTCTGCCTGCAATTGATGAATCAATTTGAATTTTTTTTCTCGTATTTGTAGATCTCTTGTCCTTGGAGGGATGCGGATTTATTAACTTAAAAAAATAAAATTTATTTTTAATAAATAATGTAAAAAAATAGGGAAATTTACTTTAATTAATTTAATTGTTTTAAAAAATCTGTTTCCCTCAAGGACGAAATAAACTAATAAACTTTTAAATTTTTTTCCTTGGTTTTTCAATTTCAAGAATCCGTGTTCCCGGAATCGTGTTCACTGCAAAGCAGTGTTGATGTGGCACTATCACATATCGGACAGCTTTGCGGCTAGCCATCTTCTTTAATAAAATACTTAGAGGTATGCCAGGTAAACTTACCCTTGTTTTGAACGCTCAAAAGAGATGTCTCCCCTTAACGAACAATGGCAAAGCAAAATAATAAATAAAATATGAATTAAATGAAAATGTTCAAAAAAAGTCCGAAAAAAGTGGTCATCAAAATTACTTTTTAATGTTTATTTTTATATTAACCAGGAAGAGCTTCAAAATATTTTTTCTTACCCATAAAATAATTTTACGTGAGCAACCCTGCTTTATGGAATGTGGAATTTCTATTAGCTATTTTAACCGGCTCCAAAAGGATATAGTGCGGAGGGATAAGAAGTATAGCTAGGCAAAAAATCTCTATTTCGGACATAATGACCAAGTCATTACCAAATGACCAAGTAATGCGATTAAATGAGGAAATTCTCTGAACAAATTTATATTAGTGGGGAAGGTCTATCCCTTCCGTCTCGATTACCATCCCAAATCGATTGATTTCTAATGAAATAACAGTATCAATAAAAATTAAGATCATAATTTGAAGTTTCATTCATCTCCCACCTACCCCATATGTTAATTTTTATTCGGTATAATAAATCCGAATTAGAAATTAGAAAGGATATTTTTCTCATATATAAATTATGTATATAGAAAGGGATTCGAAATGTTAAAAAAAAATGGGCATCGAACCAGGCATGCGTACCGGAAAATGAACAGGAAATTTCGTATCCTTATATACGATATAAGGAAAAATCAACGAATTTGAAGAGGTACTCTTGCGGTGGTCGATGTATAAGTATTTTTGAATGGAAAATTGGACATCGAATTTTCCCATAAATTGAATTTGTATGAGTGGGTAAAAGTTCCGTTTCGTATTCGATTTCAAAAAAGAAAAGTTTTTCCCCTTATCTGTAAAATTACACAGTTTTTCCAGCCAATAGGTAAATGATAGTCAAAACAATAAGTTGCAAAAAAAGAATTTTCTATCGACGGAAAAATATAAATTATCCGTTTTTTTTCGGTTCATTTCGAATTACTTTGTGGATTATTTTTTTCTTGTGTTTTAAGTAACGAAATAAATTTTTCAGTTTTATATATTAAATCAATCAAATTTGATAGAAAATTGTACGAATTTTTCTGGTTGCAGACGAATTTATTTGTTAAATATTTTGCCATTTAAAATAGACGAGCGAATTGAATAACTTTTTCTTTTGTGGGTATTTTTTTAATAATATGACCGACAAATAAAAGAGTTTCTTCAGTTGCACGGGGGTTTTTTTTTCTTGTGTCTTGTATATAATTTGGTGGAAAGGTGGTTTTTCTCTTAAACTTTTATCGCGTGTGTGTCAACATATCTAATTATATAATTTCATTTTCTATTTTAATTTGATTCAAATTGTAGATATTTGCACATACATGAAAGAGCCTATTTTTTATATTTATTTCTTTTGAATTACGTAACATTTTTTATTCTGTTTATTTTCTTCAAAAAAAAATAAATATAGGTTTGGTGTATCAATTGTATGTATGGATGATATACCAAAGATAGGTTCATTTGTGGGCAAAAAAGTATAATAGTAGGAGGACCACATATCGATTTTGCCGATTTTTCACCTAGCAAATATAATATTTTCTCTAAATGTTATTAAAATATATTTTATCCTTTCTTTTTCCTATTTTCCTATTTTATACAAATTATTCTGAACACATTTTTATTTATCATTTCGTTACATAATAACCTCTATATCGGTTTCCTTTTTTTTGTATCCATCGGATATCGATATTTTCATGTCATTTGATATCCATAGAACAATTTTCTAAAAAGTCGCAAAAAATAAATAAAATAAAAAAAAAAGTAAAAGACAACTTTTGATCCGTAAATTTATCGTAATTTAATCAAAATTTATAAATCTAAAATAAAATAGTTAACAAAGAGGAAAGATAAAATAATAGAAAATCAATTAAGTAACACATAACGGGTAAGTTTTTCATGCAATTTGATAAGGATAACATACATTTTTATGTATCGCATGTAACTTATTAAATAAGCCTTAGTTTTTTTTATGTTTTTGCATAAAAAATAGCAAAGGTCAAGAGTAAAAGAAAAAGAATTTTATTTTATCGTGCGGAAAAGAAAATTTGTAAAAAAGAAAAATTCCAAATTCCATGTATTATACAATATAAAATATAATAAAAGGCGTGGAATAAAGAAAATGCATTTTTATTTGTGAAAGCAAATCCTTTTGACAGTTTTCCCCAATGTCAAAAGGTAATATTTATAAAAGTTTTTGTTATGTAATTACATCATATAGAGGGTCCCTGCCTCGCTTTCAGGGTTTCCTCGTTTCTTTTTATGTCTCCTTGCATTACCCACCTTTGGTTATTGTTATGACATTCTTAGATGCGGGTGGCGAGACGAGAATTATATCGAAGATGGTTGGATATAGATTTCTCGAAGGAAAATTTATTAACTTTAAATTCTTAGAAATAGTATAGAAGAAATTTAATTAATTTTAGGGGAAAAAAGCGTTGCAGCAGCATGTCCCCTTAAAAAAATATGTGTCAAGTAACAGGGACATGTTTCTATCCATCTGTTACAAACCCAGGTTCCCTACGACTCTTACCAACATTCAGGAATTTTTTCTGAGAAACCATTTATCTAAAATTACTTAAAGTGGGAGTCATCTTTCTTAGAGCCAACGAATATGCGGAAAATTGTCCATAAAAAATATGGTTCTCCCTTAACCGGTATTTTTATACATATCTATCGATATTAGACTTTTTCCTATAATTATGTCTCATTTTTGATCAAATATACCTGACCTTTCCTGACAGTTTTACTTTGCCAGATATTGTCTAGATTTTCCTGTATTTGGCAAGTATCTTTGGGAATTTTTTCTAGGTTTTAAAGTCTCTTTTTCCGTTCCTTTCCGAATTTTTCTCGGCGGGAGTGGTAATAATGTTGCAAAAAATAAAAAGCGACTTTCCTTAAAGCCTTTCCCTAAATTTATTTAATTTTTCTAGAGTCCATCCGATATTTCTCAGACTATTTATTAGACTTCAAATAAAATCCTATTTATTTTATATACAACCTGCCCATTATGCCCATTTTCTGATTTTTCTGACTTAAATGAACATTGTTCGAATGCGCTCGACATTTTCCTCGTCTTTTTCTAACCTTTTCTCTAGTCTTTGTTTCTCTGACACTTTGTCTCGACTCACTTGTCTTGTATTTTTCTTGACTTTTCTCCAAGGATTTCTCCGAATTCATTAAAATCCTTGCGTATTTTTTACTACTTGAAAACATGAAAAAGACCCGAAAAATCAGTAAAAGGATAAGGAAATACCGGACAAGTTAAGAATAGTTGGAAAACGCGAGAAAAGGGGCGAACTTAGGTTAGATGAAATTGGCCACGTATTTAGATTAGCATTAGGTATAGGTATTTGGTATAAGGTTTAGCCCCGGGGACTTGGACAATGTAAGGAAAAGTCGAGAAAAGTCCAAAAAAGAACAGAACGAGGCAGATAAATCCAAAATCGAGGCAAATAAAATCCGTTAACTTTCCCCGAAAAGTTCAAAAATTAAATGGAAATCGGAAAAAATTAAAGGAAATTTAAAAAATGTACGGAACTGTTGAAAGTAGGGAACAAATTCTGGAAAAAGTTCAAAGGAAAGTCAAAACAATGGGGAAGAATCGGCAGACAAAAATTAATTTTGTTTTATCGTTTATTTATAAATTTAATCGCGACCGATAATCTAGAAAAGTGTAGCTTAACCTATCCGAGCCAATAACTTATCTGCCCTGTAATTAAGTGATGGTATTCAACAGAGTACCCTACGGAACAATATCGTGACAAAGATAGTAGAGATTGCCCTCAGGGTGGTATCTTGTTATCATTTATCATTTATATTAGAATTATGCGTACAACACTTGATAATGGACCTGGAAGAAGTTAAGCATATCTCATGGATAGGGACATCAGAGAGTATCTGTATGTACTGCTGATACTAACAGAAAGATATCGTGGTCTTTAGATCTCTTCCCCCGCAATGTTTGATACAGTTATTTATAAACGGCCATTTATTCTCATTTGCTTAACTGTGGGTGCGCGGGTATATTTTCAGCCGATATGGAAAAAATTGTTCCACTTGACTAAAGCTACTATTGAAAGCAATAAACTTCTAAATGATCTACATATTGCAAATAATGTGAGGCTTTTATATTCCCCGCAGATAGCACTTTACCAAAATTGCTACTGAAATGCAAATATGACATATACTAGCCATAGCTAACAACTTGCGTATTATGTAAATTTTAGGTGGTACGAGTACTTGCAAGAAACGAATATGGGCCTAGCCCAATAAGAGAAATTGAAGCAACTGATTTAAAATGATTCTGTGTATAAATCTCTAAAGCAACTCAATAAAAAATAAATTTCGGCTTGTAATTGTGGTCCTAACCGGTCATAATCTGGAAAACAGTTCATTGTAGAAAAATAAGTATACAAATACTGTATTGTTCCTGAGCCTGTTGTTTTATAGAAAAAGCTAGCTTAGACTTACTATATACAAATGTCTCTGCCTGTGAAGTTTGCGACATACAACTATTAGAAAAGAACTTTCGGGAGACATTAATTGATTGCAAGCCTTTAATTGACGGTTCCCGATTTCGAATTACTTTCCGGAGTATTTCCGAATTTATCATAATTTTTATGAATTTTTCAACGGTAGTTTAAAGAATTTTCCAGATCTTTATCGACTAATTCCACTTTCTGAATTTTCAAAAAATTTTCCAAACCTATCTACAAACTTTTCTCGATTTGTTCCCTACTTTTCAGGACTTATGCCGACTTTTTTCCCAATTTTCCAATTTCTCCGACTTTTTCCAGTACATCTCAACATTCTGAGTTTTTTGATAGCAAATTCATAAATATTTGCAAGATGCTAGGGTTTCGGGCCATCGCTTCGACTACTTACGGATGCGATATTTGAAAAAAAGTTTCAGGAATTATTTTGTCGGGTCTAGGGATGTCGGGTGAGCCCAGCTATGTTTTTGTTTGCATGGTAATATTTTGTGTATTTCTGAAAACATTTGTAAGGCTACGGTTACTATGGATGCGTGTTCTGACGAATTCGTCAGAACAAACAAACGCGTGTTTTCCAATGCTAGTGTTTATACTGGCAGCGACTAAGTCGTCAGAACACGTACGAATTCGTCAGAACGATTTGAGCATTCAAACAAGTTTGATTTTTTCATGCGACCTGCGTCTGTTCTGGGTGTTTTCGTTCGTTAAATTTCGACTTATTTGGTCGAAAAACGATAAATTAATCAGAAACGTACTGACTATCAGAATATCAGAAAACCCGCACAGTATAACCGGCTTGTTCTAACGAGTAGTTCGTCAGAACTCGTCAGAACAAATATTCGTCAGAACACGCATCCATAGTAACCGTAGCCTAAACTTCAGTTAAACTTCAAAGAGACTAATATTAATTAGACTAATTAATATTAATAGCTTTATAACATCGGTAGTGCTTAAAGCCTGTTGATTATTATAAATTATAAATAAATAAATAAATTATGCAAAGCGAAACGTGGATGAACAACTAACTAAACTCATATTAGTTCCGTTTTTTATTCTGACCCGTATAGGTTTTTACAAAACTACAATGGCATGCAAAATCTAATTTTTGATCTACGGATTTATGTGGGTTACTTAATATTCCTCAAATATTCCTTTTCGGTAAAAATTCCTCTCTGTCAATACAACCTCTACTAATCTAACATTAGTACTAATATTTGTAGTGATTCTATTCTAATTCGTTCTCAGCAAGATTACTTCTGCGACTGAAGGAAATATGAATGGCAATGCCACGGCCATTAGTTTTTATACGCTTAAAAGCTAACCTATATTCTGCCGATATGTGAACCTATCGAGCTACAGACGAAGCTCATTATGACTATCCTTCCTGCTGAAGCATAACTTGTGTATTGTGTAATCGTTAATTGTGCCAACCCAATCACCACGATTCATATATTTCTGTATTACTTTTTTTTTTAATTTTCAGGGAATGGATATTCTTCACAAAAATAGCCATTACGAGCCAGATTCAATTTTAATTTTAATGAACAATTGTGGATTTTCTATTATAAAAGAAATTGCCCTGAAGAGGTCCCGCAATGGGACGTAACGTTGGTTAAACGTTTAAAAGTCATTGTTAATTTAAATTAAATATGAATTGTAATGACTTTTCTCTGGTGAAGATTTACCATTTCTGAAAATTTTATAAATCAATTTCAACGAATTATTTCAGGCACTGTACATTTTGTATGAGAAATTAGAAAGTATAATCTATATCAGCGCTGTCCAACTGGCGGCCCGTGGCCCATACTTCTTTAATATTTCATTCATATGTAAATTTCTTTCTATAATCGTGGATAATGAAATCCGCGAATGTCAAACCCGCTAATGGCGAGAGAGAAGTGTATACTTAAAAAAAATCTGCAATGACAAATTTATGTTAAATAACCTATCAGACCCAATCACTTTTCTGCCCTATAATTACAGGATTGTATTCATCAGTGTACCCTATGGAACAATATGGAACCTATTGCTCTCAGGGTGGTATCCTGTCACCATTTAAATATTAGACATTAGAGTATACTGGCCCACCAAGTTATTTATAAATAAAATTGGCCCATACCTCCAATGAAGTTGGACAGCCAACTGTTCTTATATAAATAAAAATGAAATGGCGTTCGTTGGTAATCGTATAACTTTAAAATGGCTTGATTCGTCCGAATGAGGTTTTTAGGGATAGGAGAATTGGAAAAGTTACCCGAACATTCTGGGAAAGCTGAAATGCCGGAAACTACCTCAAAATGGCGTCCAACATGAAAGTCATATATGAGGTAGTTGTTCGTTGCGTCGGGCTGGCTCTAGGAAATATTTTGAAAAAAATCACCGTCTAACCGTTCGAAAAGAACTGAGTTTTCATGGTAGATAGATAGGGAAGGTGTCGGTTGAACAGGACAGTGCCGGGAACGTTCGGTATTGAAAACTACTAGATACTAAGGAATTTTGAACACTTTTTGCAATTAAACTTTCTTTTGGGCAACAACTGATAGGTGGAGGTGTTGGGGGTAAATTTAAATTATCAAAATGTTTGATGCGACAAGGTATCGTGGGAATTATTGTATGAACTCAAGACCAAAACTCACGATTCGAACGATGAATATGCGTAATTCTGTTTAAGTTTATGAAAACAAATTTATTGACATTTGGACAGGTATGTTATGGGTAATTCTACAGAGTAGACTATGCATGCAGTAAACACCACATAGACTTTAGGTTGCCGTATGTGATTGTGGAGGATTTCTACTGATTTATTTCACATGAAAAGCTACTATTTGATTTTAGCATTTTTTTCCTTAACATCTGGCCTAAGGCGTTTTTTTAAGAAAAATCAAAAATTCGTAAATGTTCGCACCGAGAAATTTGAATATCGGATATAGCGACATTTAATTCGGATTTCCCGATAATTTTCTTCGAACCCAAAAAAATGCAATGATGCAGGAAATTTACTGATTAGTTGGAGAAATATAGCAAAATATGAAAACCAAACTGTTCTTACAAAAGCTCTGCAAAACTTAAAAGTTCCAAGAAAGCTTTATTTTCTTAACTTTATTCGAAAGCTTCTCGAAAGCTCATTGAAAGCTTAAAATTAACATGTAATTTTATATAATTTGGAATCAAATTTTAATCCCATTTACTAAATTTAAATGAAATATGGAATTTTCCCGGAAGCCTTATCCAAGGAATCCAAAGCGCAACGAAAGCTCTAAGTATCGAACTTAAGTTTTCACGTCTAAAAATCTATTTTCTATCCAAATGACCGACTTTAGACGATGTTTTTAAAATTTCCCGAATAAAGCTTGAAAAATCTCGAAAGCTCGGTGAAAGCTTAATTAAAATTATTTAAAATGTATTTTATATAATTAAGAATCGAATTTTTATCCCATTCATTAAATTTAAATAAAAAATGGAATTTTTGTAGAAAGCTTATCCAAACTTTTAAAAGCGCAACGAAAGCTCTAAGTTTCGAATTAACTTTTTTCGGTTTAAAACAGATTTTCCATCCATATCTTTAAGAAAATTTCAATTTTTTCCGAAATAAATCTTAAAAATCCTGGAAAGCTCATTGAAAGCTTAAAATTAAAATGTCAATTTATATAATCTGGAATCTAATTTTTATTCGATTCATTAAATTTAGATAAAGTATGAAATTTCGCTAAAAACTTTCACAGCAAATTGTAAGCTCAAAGAAAGCTTTAAGGCTTGAACTAAATTTTTACGTATTTAAATCTATTTTCTATCCAGATATCGATCCTTATTGAATTTCAGCCCGATAGATGGATTTTTAAAGAAAAGGCAAACAAGGATAATGAATGCCTAGTATCTCCCTTATTTATCCAAATAAATGTAATTTAATCGCATTTAAAAGAAACATATATTTAGGATATTTGTTCATACACTCCTAATCCCTATATGGATCTGTTTCCATTTACCTCCTACTTTTATTTTCTATCAATTTTGTGGTCGATTAATCTTAGGTTAGATTAAATTTCAATGATGAAACTACCATTTCATAATATCTGCCTAACATTGAATTATCTCCGTTTAATATAAATGGCTTAAGGTAGGTTAGGTAGGGTATGATATTAAAATACCTATAATAACGACTGAACCATCAGTAATCTATATTCAATGAGTAAAAATTACATTTTTGATTGATCCACTACAATGGAACCCACTTATATTTCGTAATAAAATCGTTCCCCCCCGTTCCAAACAAAATTTTCAAATGGGATGGATATAAGTATCTTCATATAAATCAAAATTTCATTAAATTCCACCTGAATGTTCCAAAAACTTTCCCAAAAAAAAAAAACTCCTAACCGGTAAAATAATAATTTTAAAATGGATTGGGAACACTTGAGGGATACCTCCTTACAATCGTAAAATAGATGGAACATCAGAAATAATAGTATAAAATAAAATGAGATTTTTAATATCATAAAAGGATAACAAATGGAATGCTGGGTTTTCATACAAAATACTTTAGTATTTTGTATAGAAAAATCGTATTGTATAAGGTTTATTCAGTTATTCTGTTGAGTATACTGGAAAAGGATATATAGAAAGGATAGATAGATAATTGACATAGAAAAAAAAATAGTTGGCAAATGTTCAAGCCCATCAAAATAGAACTTCTATATAATGTAAATGGGGAGATGATGTCCATTTCTTTCATTGTACTATACCTTTTTTAACCCGTTGTAATCCGAAAATATCTTGTTGAAGACAGCTCGGCTTTTAAACATCCCATTCAAGGGTTAATAAAAAAAAGGAATAAAAGTGGGAAAATCCTATATAGGGATTATTTAATTCAGATTTGAATAGGAATGGAAAGAAATGATTTTTTTTTCGGGTATCTGCAACCTATTTAAGACTTGTCTACAAGTTTATAAGTGTACAAGTTCTATATGATGCAGTACAACCTTGTCATATCCTCCAATAAGCCAAGAAAAAATAAACAACATCGAAAAAATCAAGGGTTTCTTTTTGGGTTAAGGGTTATCTGAACAGATGGTATCATTCCAAAGATTATTAAAGTCACCAACTCTTTAAATTGTAACGATTCATTAAACAGCAAGTCATATCTGGATAATTTGATTAATTCAAAAATTTATTAGGGAGGGGAGGGATGTTGTGCCTTTTTTTTTTTAATATATAATTAAGTACATGATAGTAATTATTTATTTTAATTATTTATTTTACAGAAAAACAAAGAAGAAATATCAGAGATGCCATTCAAAAATATACTCCAACGACGTGTTAGCGGTCCAGGTGCCTATGGTAATTATTGGCGGAATAGGTAAGACATACTTCGAGAATACTTCAAATAAATATTATAAATAAAATTAAATAATCTTTCAATTTATTTAAATTCTATATATGCACGGCTTATTTTTCATTAAAACGATTTTGATAGATATAATAAAAAAAATATTGAATTTTATTTTATGAGACTGACGGGATTTATCGAACCTTCTAACACCCATCTTCCATGCAACGGTTAGTTCTCATATTTGGTTTATATTCTACCGGCAATTTCTTAGAAAATTTAATTTCCGTCTTCCTAGAAAGATAAAGATGAAAATTGCATTTAAAATGAAATAAAATATCTTTCCTGAAAAAAAGGAATAAAACATCTTTGTAATCCTATTTAAAATTTTATTGTATTTAATTCAACACCACCCGACAGGAATTTCCTACTTCTTTGACCTCGAAGACAAAACTTTCTTTAATAAGAAAATCTAATTTTCTGTTAGTAGGAATTTAGTTACTTTAGGATATCAATGTCATTTATAATTAGAATTAATCTCAGAAATAAATATTATATGTAAAAAACTGATAAATTCTAATTATAAATTATCATGGCCGCAATTACATCCTCCCGAATCAGGGATTTTTACATGTTTTTATTTTATTATATTAAAAAAACAGGAAATGCGTTATCTTTCCTTCTTCTGAATACAAAGGACTGTAATCTATTTACCATAATTTTTAAAAACCATTATTTTTGAACAATTGATAAGGAATTTGGTTATCCGGCTTAATGTTTGCTTATTATTGCGACTACTGAATTTTAACTTCTAATTAAAATGTTCGGGTTGTGCTGGGTGGGAATTGATCACCTACCAAAATTGATCCCAGATCTCATAGAACTTAATATTCGAAATAATTTGAACGAATTGTCTCTTGGTATACTTCTATACGATTACAAACTCTATTGACCTCCTAGTCAATCAAGTGTGAGTTCCAAAGTTGTCGTTGTTAAACGAACTTGTTGGAACCCACAGAGAGCAAAAGTGGACCATACGGTGACGAACTGTTGAACTTTTTGTAATTTTGGACAATCATTACTTGTATCTTTGGGATAAAATTACCACATTAGCGCTCTACTAAATAGTGAGAGATATCTTTCGATTTTCCTACTCATGATCGGCTTGGAAAATTTGGGGAATAATTTTAACTGGAAACATTAAGATTCAGTTAGACGTTTTCTTGTACTTTATTCCCATTTTTCTAATTTTAAATCAAAATTTGATTAAAATTATCCCACATTGTAAGACTACCGCCATTATCGGAATTTTTCTGTAAATTTGAGGTGGATACGAAATTTGCAGGTTCCTAGATTACTTACAGTAGAAATGAAGCAAGATTTGTGAGTCCCCGGAATTAGGTCTGAATTTAAAACGCCCTATACCCTATACACCTCCATGCAGTTTTAACGTATTAATTCCTTAAACATTTTCCAGATTATCTTGTCACTTTGGGCGCATAACAAATTCTAGGTTGTTAGCACAGATCGTAGTGGGTTGTAAAATCATACTTGCTTTGATTCGCATTTAGAGACCCTAGAATACAGAATTTTATCGATCTTGGAAGCGGGTGAAAAGCTCATTTCGCTATCCCAAAGTGGAATGATTGAAATTTTAAATTTTTAGAATTTTTTACACTCCCAAATTAAGAGCTATGTAAAATAAAATAAAATAATTGGTCGATGAGTACAAATTCTGACTACAGATTCAGGAACTAGACAAATAAAAGCACCATTAGATTGGATATCAAGTCTGTCGGACATCTCCTTGCTCAAAACACCCCATTTAACAACGCTCGCTCAGATATAGGTTACAGTCTCATACCAATTGGGCATTGGGACATATTATTTTTGTTACAGACTAGCAGGTCACGCTAGACTAATCGAATTAAATAAATGTTGAAGTTTTTTGACGCTTCAGCATTTGTGTAATTAAATTTCTAGCTGTTCTCGAAATGTTTTCTAACTTTTCGGATTTTACTGCTTAAATTCAGAAAAAAATCGGATAAAAGAAGGAAACGCCGAAAAAATATTGTAAAAAGTCCAGAAAAATAACGAAAAAGTCCCAATAATTTGGAGAGAATTTAAAAAATATAAGGAATAAATCATAAATCGAAGAATTAGTCGGAAAGCTTTTAAATGTAAGACAAATCGGTAGAAAATCACCGAAATAATTTAAAGTTTCCCCAGAACAAGCAAGAAATTCTGGCAGAAGTAGAGAAAGTGGGTAAAAATTCAAAAGGGAAAAATTTGAACAGTTGGGATACATTGGAAGAAATCGAAAAACGTCTAAAGAGATTGAAAAAAATGGAGAATTGGACAAATTAGAGGAAAATTCGTAGAAAAGTAGAAATTCAGGAGAAGGTACGGAGAAGTAAAAAGAAATCGGCCCTAGGAAGTCTGAAATATCACGGAAAAAATAATGAAAAGCTGGTGAAATTTAGAAGAAGCCAAGAAAATATAGAGAAAAAGGAATAATTGAGATTTGAGCAAAGTTTTATGATTGTATTACATTTGCGGCTCTAAAATGACCTTGGGGTTTCCCCACTTTTTCTGATATTTTCGGAATCTACCAGATTTTATTACATTTTTCTAGACTTTTTCCGCATTTCAACAGTATTTTGGCAAATTTCTTGAAATAACTTTTTCTGATTTCTCTCATTATTAAATTCTAAAATTAAAATGTCAACAATTTTTAGAATTATCTCGACTTTTGCCAAATTTTTTCGTCATTTTGGAAGCTTCTTACTTATTGTTTCGATTTTCTTTCGGCAGCCTTTGAAGAATACTAACTATCTGCTTGAATATCTGCACGGATTCATGAATGAGAAAGTTCAAGCTAGCGACAAGACATGTATAGGTGATATAAATTCGTGATATCTATGATAGATCCATCCGAGATACCTTAAAGACTCATAACATACTTGGGATGGTTGCTGAATGAAACTGTTTCAAATTTCTAGCATTTCAATCATTATTTTTTGCGCAATTGATTGCAGATCAATCAGAAGGATATTATTATATCTTTTGACTAACAGGTCCTTCTTTGTTCAAGCTTTAAATGAATTACAGATTTACCCCATAAATCTACCTTTTAAGTAATATACATTCTTGTGTTTATTTCTAAGACTTCTAAGACTTACGATTATATTACCAAATTCGTAACTTACAATTAGATTACTTCGGTAGTACAAAGTGAATTAGCGATGGACTAAAGTGCGAAATTTATTTGGGTACTTAAAGTATAGCCAATGCTTCCTGCTACCTGCTACTGCACATAATTCTCAAATAAATCTAATAATAAATCTAACTTTACATAGATTGGTCACATGAACTACGTCATCCAAAACTAGGTGATTTTTTTATATCTGGGTAATACCCATGTTGCTTGGGATACCTGACCTTTGCATCACTATATCTGGTGAATGTTTTCGTATTTCAGGCAAACGAAAATTCCATTTAAATGACTGTCTGTTGTTTGTGTTTGCTTTTCATTATTAAAAACAATTATATTCTTATGGATGGTAAAGTGTCTTAACATCATACACTTAATCATGGATTAACTTCAAAATTCAAAGTATAGTTGAAGGCTGATGAGTTTATACTTTAATTATGTTAGCAAATAATAGACGTTCTGAGAAATTTTCTGAAATCCTTAAATTGTGGGATGAATTTATATCCGTATCAGTGGCGTGTGGTCAACATGACCCCTTAATAAAATGTTATAGCATTTTTCATTTGCGCTTGCTTTATTCAATAGAACAATACTCAGAAATTGTCTAACTTACAGCTAGTGTAGTAGACTCTGTTAAGGTTAGAATTTCTTTAGTATATAGCAAACTGAACGAACCATTAGGAAAGCTTTTGCTAGACTCCTTTGTGGTAAATATGAATATAATTCCTTATCATTAAAATTTCATCAGGATTTCTATAGATAAATAACTGAAAATCGAGAGGTCATCTTAAGAAAACTCCCACCACCAACTAAAAAATCACTTAGCTTATGAAATCTTAGAAACATTTTTAGTAGCTAGTTGTCTAGAACTCGATAACTATTTGTTGAGACTTCCTCATATCTCGAGATAAGGACCTGAAATTCAGGCCCGCTTTAAGCTATTCACGACTCCTAGCTTCGATTTGAATCTCTGGGCCCTCAACTAAAAATTCTGCTATCTTTTATAATCGTACGACATCACCTTTCTAAATTTATATAATCTATATGAAACCCGCGACTTTTGTACCGAAAGTGACTTTTGCAGTTTTGACTAAAATTTTAATCGGAATAATTAAATCTGAAACGTTTCTATAAAAGCTCTTCCAAAGCTTTTAATCCACAACGAAAGCTTTTGCTTTGGGATGCAATATTGAAACATACTTTTTATTCAAATAATTTGACTACAACGAATTTCATAATGTTGCGATAAAACCTCCGCATAAATTTAAAAGCTCGATGAAAGTTTTAATTTTCGAATATCGTTTTATAGGTTTTCAACTCTGATTTACTTGTATATTCGAATAATTAACTTTTAATTAAATCTGCAATATTCATACAAAAGCTCTACGCAATCTTAAGCTTCAAGAATTATTTGGGTTGGTGACAGAATTTTATTGGTTTTGACACCAATTTTCCATTCAAATAATTTAACATCGAAACTAAAAATTTCCCGATTAAAGCTTTCAATGACAATTTCGGATTTTATTTAAATTTTGACATCGGAAATTCGACGATGACTAAAATAATATTTTAATTCAACGTTTTTTATGAATTTATGGGACTACCCTATAGCTTTTTTCAGAAAGTTTTCCTAGCGCTTTTGATTTCATCACAGAGCTTTCAAACGGAAATTTTGGATTTCATATAAATTTAATTTTTGCAACAAATATTAGGCTCCATACTGCCTAAAATAATATATTGAATAAAAGCTTTCGATCATCGAAATTCGATGAGCTTTTGGAACTTTCGAAAAGCTTTTTCAGAAAATATTGAATTTCACTGATTTTAAATTTATTAGAATGGAAAATCATTTTCAAGGCGAATAAAATCTTAGCCGATACGATACCTCCTCCACCTCAAATCTAATTATCGTATTTGATGTCACCCCTTCGTTTAACAGCTATCTTGCCGGATGGAAAACACATAGAAACCCGATTTTCGATCGTGTAGTGGCCTAAATATTTAAGTCGAGAGGCTTGGCAGAGGTAAGGAGTAGGAGGTAATGAAACCCATCAGTCGGGCTCCAGATAGGTGGCCCTTTGAGACTTTTTTTGTAGCAATAAAAATTGGGTATGATTTTGTTGATATTTCTAGTTCAGTACATTACACTGCACGCCACTGATCCGTATACAATTATTATTATCACAATAACAATTTAGGGTGAAGTGCAATTAGTCATATATATTCTTGGTATATATCGGTAACAGGAAATGGTCACATACCATAGTCCATAGTCTTAAATCTACCGAACCTTTTCTTATCAACTATAAGATATCCCTATTTTGATGTAAATAAAACAGTCAAAAATTGTCTTATTAAAAATTCATTTATTTCTTTTCATAGCATCAACTGAAATAACTTTGTGGCTACAGGATTACCCGCACCCGGTATCAGGCGTGGTGTTATTGAGGGCAAGAGATAAATAGTGGGAAGAAGTACGAAAGCAGAATAAAATTATTGATAAATATATGCCCAGTAAAGAAAAATCACTAATTTACTAGCATTTTAAAATTAATAAGCTTTGCGATTGAGCACATTCAAAAATAAAATTAATAAGTAATTTTTGAATAATATTTTGAATAATTTATTTAGATACGTTGCATCTTCTCTAAATATACTAAATAAGTATAATAAATTTTATCCAAATACTTTAAAGTAGTTTTAGTATTTTTTATTATACTAAATTCTTCTTTAACTTCTTCACCTTCTTTAACATTAATCTCGCTATGCACTTGGTATACTATAATAATATATGCATCTCATAAAAATAGTTTTGAATTCGTTAGGACCTCTTTCCCTATTATAAAAATTGACATACCAAATATATTGATGATTATGTAAAATGATGACTACAATCAAATCGTCTTTATTTGCATGCCGCACAATTATTATTTTTGTAATTTTATTTATCTAACATTTCTGAATTTTATCTACGGCGGAAATCGAGGATTGGCTGTTGAATTTCAACCACAGAATATAAATTAGATTCTCATTTATTTATTAATATTTAATCTAATAATCTAAATGCTTATAAACTGACTAATTTATTGATCCAGATACCCGATATCGCCATTAATTTGAATTTATTTTAAGGGTTGAGTTGTCTGTTTATGAAATTTTTTTCAAATATCGTTGACCTGATTTTAATTAAATTAATCATTAATGTAAGCACGATATCATTAAACAAATTATACGAAAGTTACCTTGGATCTTTTAATTAAAAAAAATTTCTTTGTCGGTATTTTTTTGTAATTAATTAAAAAAAATGATTTAAATTAATTGAGGCCGTTGAAATAAAATCAGATTTTCCATAAAATCAGTTTTTATCATTCAACATCGGCCTAATTTAATTAATGTAGTACGTGGATGGATTGTACTTATAAATAATTCTATGACTTCTAGTTATACTGGAAATGGAATACTCGTAATATGATAATAATTATAAAAAACAACAAAATATCCCGTCTAATAATTTTTATTAATAAATGTAATACACGCAAACTCCGTTATTCTGTGTATTAATTATTCGGTGAACAAACAGCCCCAAGTTGAACAGGGTAATTTTCTTAGATGTTATTTGACATAAAAATTAATTAAAAATCAACCCCTGTGCATCAGTGAACAATATAAACTGTTCGTCAGTGAACAATTCATAAAATTCCTTTAAGGTTGTTCACTGTTGAACACTTCGTTCTACATAAAATTGATTGCAGCGAATGTTGATGATTGGGTGTTTGGTATAATACGATATTTTGTATATTTTATACTGTGCGAAGTAAAAATCAGATAAACTGCGTTTTATTAGTTTAAATTGAATAATTAACAATAAAAAAATAAAAACACCAACATAAATGGACTGGACGTACGAGTATATAAGCCCTGGAATTATAATCAATATGCAAATGATACTATTTTATTTACAGCTTACCAATTCATTTTAGTTAGAATGGAAAGTAGTTAAGCGGCACGAAATTGACAATATTTCATTTATATAGTCGTAAATTAGTCAAATCTATCGTAGTTCAATAAGTAGACCGCTCGCCCTTGACATGGAGTGCTCAGGTTCGATACTGAACTGCGACGCAAATTTTTTTCTCCTAACAATCGTTTTTGAGTACTAGGGGGATGTTGATTGACCGCATGATTCCGCAAGTTCCGGATCTAATTATCTAACCTTAAAAACTAGTGGAGAATATTTATAAAATTTTATTGGTTTAGTTAGTTATATATACAAAAAAATCAATGGATCATTCTCATATAATTTTCTTCCCTACCTTTCGGATTTCGATAGCATCTAGAGGGTCAAGTTACATAGTTGCATTTGATATACTTAATGTCCAAGTCGACATGTAGTATTTTTAAGCCACAAGAGAGACGAGCACCCTTAACCCTAGAAAGGTAGACTTCACCAATATTCTCTTTAAGGTAGACATGCGTAAAATTTACTCATAATTAGGATGACAGGATGACAGGATGACAGGTGCAATTTAACTGATATAAAAACAAACAAAGCACAATCTGATAGACAACAAGTCAGTCTAGGAATAGATCACTTGCCAACCCCCTGCGCAGAAGAGGTGCGCCATAGCACACATTCAAATACTATGTATGAGTAATTTTTACGCAGTCTACCTTTCTAGGGTTAATAGGTCCAAATTTTTGAAATACTAGACGGAGACCTTTCGGTAGCTACGCCTTTCTCAGAACAATTTTGAGTTTTGTCCAAACTCTCCTTAGAAACGTATACCTAGGATTGATACCATAAATCATGTCGTATCCATCTACATTCATCCTTAAAATCACCTCTAAATTCTCCATCCTCTAAATTCTAAATTTCTTCCGTTTTGCATTTTATAATTTAGGTCGTTAGTAATTCACTGTGCTGTAGATTTACTTATCTAAGGAAAATTCTAATCACCCACAAGAAACTCACTTATCATGGGAAATTTTAGAGGAATCTTACGCAGCTAACTGCCTAGAATCAATTTTAAATCCTTTAACTAATTAAAGAAGGGCTATTTTGAAATAATAGATTTTTAACAAGCCCATCGTCCCTTTTTTAAGCCATTTTTCAAAAATGTCAAAATCTGAAATTTGCCAAAGGTCTACCAAGACATAGCGTTTCTAGTACAGAAAAACTTGTACCTAGCACTCAATAACTAGTTGAAACATAGTCATATCTTGAGATAGAGTCCTGCTTTAAGCTATTCGGGCTTAGGTCCGATTGGAATCTCTGGCCTTTCAACTATTTTTTAAAAAATACAAATTAATATTATTTTTGTAATAGTGATTTTAATTCTCAATTTATACAGTTTCTCTTAAAATTATGCTATCTTTGGATATCTTTACGATGCATAACTTTGGATATCTTTATCAGCTATTTAATCATAGAGTGGGAGAGCTATACGAAAGCTCTATGTTGAACGACTAAATTTATCATTTTCATTTCAATTTGTACCGAGACTCTGAAAAAATTTAAAAATCTGTAGATATGCCTCCAGTTTTGAATAAGATTTTATACGTTTGCAAATTAAATTTTAATTGGAATAAATATATTTTAATCAAATCGGGAACGTTTCTATAAAAGCTCTATAAAAGCTTTAAATGCACGTACACCGAAAACTTTTACTTTGGGATGAAATGTTATTCGTATTGAAATATAATCCAAATAATTTGATTGCAACGAAATTCGAAAAAATCTCCGCATAATTCAAAAGCCCGGCGAAAGCTTAAAATTTTGAATATCGTTTTATAGGTTTTCGAATCTAATTTTTATTCAAATAATTAAATATTATATAATTTAATCATATCTGCAATTAGAATTATTTGGGCTGGGGACATAATTTTATTGGCATTGACACCAACCATTCATCCCAATAATTTAACTCTAATTTAAAGGTGAGCTTTTGCAACTTTCTAATGCTTTTTCAGAAAATTTTGAATTTCTCTGATTTTAAATTTATTAGAAAAGAAAATAAATGTCAATTCGTATAAAATCTTATTCATGTTTAAGGAAATTCCTCAAAGTGTAAATGACGTCTAGCAGTAATAAATTTAATCAATTAAGTAATATAATCCGCTACAATCCTTAATTATAAGTTGTCCTCCAGATAACCGCCAAGTTCTATATGTCTTAGAGTACTAGTCATGGAGTTCGTTAGATCTTGTTGAAAAATGTCCTTGACAAAGTTGCCGGAAGGTGATAGAAGACAGGATATAGGTACAGCGGAAGTGACGTAATGTGCAACAAGAAATAGTTATTGATAGAAATATGCAATTTTCCTCACAATCCTTTTATTTATTTGGACAAATTTAGGGAATCGAATTTTCGAATCTTGAACGGCACATATAATTAGACTTAGAAATATAGATCTACCGAGAGACTATTACCAAATTTAGAATCAATATAATTTGCTGTGCCTAAAAAGTCGGGAAAAACTTTTAAAAATAGGCAAGCAGTCGAAGTTTTGAAAAAATGCGATAAATAAGCAAAAAAGCATAACATTTCAGAAAATGAGCGGGTAAAATTCGAGAACGTAGGGAAAATGTAGAGAAAAGCTAGAGAAAGATCAAGAAGTTTCGGGAAATATTAGGGAAAGTTAAAAGAAATTCGCAGATAACACTATGCGCCATCACTTTTGCGACATAGATGCCACTATACTTTTCGTGTGGACGTTGGCCTGCTAAACATGAAAATCGTAATAAAAATTTTTTTATATGGATAGAATATCGATATATGAATTTTGGAAATTTGTTCAGAGGTAGTCCCACATATTTGAACATATCTCGAGCTACAATTGATCGATATGGTTAAATAAGATATCAAGTTATAGGTAATTGAATTATCTACGAAATATTTTCATTAACTTTGTAAATCCGCTCAGTAGTTTTGGCACAATTGCAAAAAAAATTTCCGAAAAGTCAATAATTGCTCTCAAAATGTAAGTCGGAAATTCACTTAATCGATGAGGAAGTATCGAAAAAGCCAAAATATCTCAGTTTATCATTTTTCCCGTGGAGATGATAAACTGAGTTTATTTTGGCTTTTTCAATACTTTCTCGTCGATTAAGTGAATTTCCGACTTTCGGGATTTGAATTTTCGACTTACATTTTGAGAGCAAATATTGACTTTTCGGAAATTTTTTTTGCAATTGTGCCAAAACTACTGAGCGGATTTACAAAGTTAATGAAAAGATTTCGTAGGTAATTCAATTACCTATAACTTGATATCTTATTTAACCATATCGATCAATTCTATTTAGCTCGAGATATGTTCAAATATGTGGGACTACCTCTAACAAAAATTTCAAAAATTCATATCCCGAAATTCTATCCATAGAAAAATTTTTTATTACGATTTTCATGTTTAGCAGGCCAACCTCCACACGAAAAGTATAGATCTATGTCGCAGAGATTTTTTTTTATTTTGGCGCATGGTGTAATCAGACAAAATACGCGACGTTTCTGAAATATCGTTGAAAATCGCAAGACCGTAAGAAGGGAAGGGAATATTCAGAAATAATCGGTCAAAGAAAAGACAAGTCGGTAAAAGTCGAGAACGGTTGGGAAAAATGCTGAAAAGCTAGCAAAATGTAGTGAAGAGTAGAGAAAACTCTGAGAAATCAGAACAAATCATCAACATAGTCGTATAAAGGTTGGAAAAATATGGGAAAAGTGCGGAAAATTGCTGGATCAAGTCAGAAACAAGTGAATGCAAAAATGTCACGTCGGAACTAATTGCGTAAGCCTAAAAGTTTTAGAAAAATTTGGGAATACTTAAAAAAATTCATTAAAAGTGAAACTTAGTAGGGATTAGGGAATAGTTAATGAAAATTTCAGGATCAGTAGCAGAACGTAAAAGAAGTAGTACAATTTCACAGTTATTTAAAATATTTATTATAATAGATCCCCGGTTTTTCCAAACTTTGCTGCGCATTTCTCGGACATGCCTACGAATAGATCTTAGTATGTCGAATTGTGTTCGACTTACCGAATTATTGCCGAATATTCCAGGCTACTTTCAAGATTTTATCAACTACTTTCGACTTATCTAAGTCTGAATTATCATTTTATTAATTGTCTGCTCTTGATTTGTAATTTTTTTAGATTTTTAGAGAAGTCAGGTGTCATTTTCTTCCATCTCTTTTTGTGAGAATATTCCTATATGCGTCGAAATATTTTGTACCACTTTTCACATTTCCGCTCTTTTCCGATTGTGGTCCCACTGTTCATAACGTTTCTTAATGCCCCTAAAATAATTTCCAACTTTGCCCAATCATTTCTTGCCTTTATCCATTTATTCTCAAACTATTTCCTACCTAATTTCCTGATTTTATTAATTTCTCGTCGCTTAACAATTGATTCTACTCGGCCTTCAATACCTTGCCTAAACTTCATCCGTATTTGTTCTGATTTCCCACCTTTTCCCAAATATTCTAAACTTTAGATGGTTTTTCCCCTACAAATGCAGATATTCCTCATTTCCGCCCTACAGGAGCATGATTACCAGAGCCATATTAATATATTTCTGGGCCCTAAGCAAGACATCGACTACGCGCCCCCTATCTAGTCACATGGGGAACTAAAATTCAGAAAACTAAATTAAAAAAAAAAACTGATTTTCAGTAGTATTTAGTAACACTATACTACACTGCCTATTCGAGAGCTTCACCGAAGCTGTTGACAAATGGTGGCCAGATTTTCATTGAATTCGGATAAATATTCTAGTGCACCAATATAATATCCATTAAAAAATTCCGAAAGGCTAAGCCAAACATTTGATACGAATCGACATCAACTGGAGAGCTAAACGTATTCAAAAAGAATAAGGGCCGGGATCATGTATAAATTGTGTATCCTGTTTAAATGTTATTTTATCATGATCCGGACCAATATGAATTCCCGATATAAAGTAATCAGATCTTTTATATTTGCATGCAGAGCTATTCTGCTCTAGTCTAGTCTGATCTATAGTCAGCTTGATAGTTTTGGTGTGGTCTCTTCTTTTAATCTTCTCGTTTTGCTTTATTTCTTCCTTAAATGATAGTTCAGCCCTAAGAGACACTTAGAAGATTTCGTATTCCAATAATTTCTTCCTTAATCTGTGTAGAAACATCTCCTTCGAACTACAAACTAGGATCTCTACTTTCCCTTATTATGAGTTTTACATGAAAAATCGAAGCTTTCTTCCTTGGGGCTTTAAATAAAAAGATCCGTTCCCTTCAATTTCTATTTACTATTTTTTAGTTCTCCCTATTTTTAATACCTTCTCTTCCATGTACTCCCATTGTTTAGGGAACGGATATTTAAGGTTTTAAAGATTTAAATTAGTCTTATCTCCTAGATCCTACATTTTATTTCGTTGCATGATTAATTTTAATTCAGTTCCGAGACAGTATGAAGAACTCCGGAACAGTTCTGAAAAGTCCCAGAAAATATCAATAAAATCTATACAGCAAATTAGATTCGGTAATTCAAAATCGAAATAGTTCGAGAAGTTGACAAGAGTCAGCCAGAAAAATCTAACGAAAATTTAGACAGAGCTTGGTAAAAATGTACGAAAAAGTTCTACAATGCTAGGGAAATATTGGAAGCAGTCTAGAAAAATCAAAAATAACTAGAAGATTGCAAGCAAATCAATAAAATCGACAAAGGGTCTTCAAAAACTGACAAATCGGTAAAGTTCGGAAATAAATATGTTGAAAGTATTCGGAATAATTGAATCGAATAAATTGGTTTAGAGTTTAGAAAAGGTTCAGACGATAGAAGTGCCACGACAATTTTTCTCTATATTTCACGAGTTATTCCTATTTTTCCGACCCATTTCCAAGATTTTTTCACACTCTACTTGACTTTGATCGATTTTTCAGATATTTCCCAATATTTTCCTTACCTTCCCGTTGGCTTTTCGATTTGTCCTTATATTTTTCAATTTACCACGATTTTTTAAGCTTCCTCGACCTCTCTTTATCATCTTTTTTTTTTTTTACTTATTATTTTAAGTTATCTAAGGTTTCTCCGACTTTATCCAAATTTTCCTGATTTTACCTTTTTCTACCTTTCCCCTAGCGAATACGTTCATAGCCAGCAGAGTTGCAGAGCCGGGCTAATGATTTAAACTTAGATCATGGATGGAAATATATAATTCTGTACCACTATTGATTTTCGATTCGTCCGTATAAATTCAGCAGCCTCCGATGAACCAATTAATCATAGCTACTTAGTTTATCTGCTTAATTAGGAGCCTAAATTGGCTATTGGCCGGCCATTCGTTTGATTCCCTCCGTTTTAGCGATGGATAAAGGACGAAGTAATGATAATAATAGCTAGTAGAATTTTGTAAGTTAATGAATAATTCACAATTTTGAAATCCTTAAGGTTCCTTGAGAGATTTTATATTTAAGATTTTGACAAGACGCTTTAAGGAGCTTGCATGCTTTCATTCTGCATTTGAGCTACATTTAAGTTCATCTTCAGAAATTTTACATTTGCAAAACTAAATATAATATAAATTTGTTGTTGCGGGCCCCTTCTTATCGCCGGGCCCTAGGCAGCTGCCTAGTCTGCCTCGGCCAAAGTTCAGCTCTGATGAGTACATATTTATTAGTTTGTCAATTTCTAGACACAAACTCATAGAATTTCCAGAAATGAAAAAATGTCAAGGTTACCTAAATGACGAAGAAACTATAATTAAATGTTTTTAATGCTCTACGTTGGGGTTAACCTTAGATAGTATGTGCTCGGAGAAGCGGTGTTTTAGAAGGCAGGTTCGTACCCTCAAGGGTGAATTTTAACCTCCAAATTTGGACAAATTATATCAGATAATTCACACCTCAAAGTTGATGTCAATTATATATTCCAACTATTTTGTATTTTGTAGTAATTGTCGTAAGTCGACTTAAGTTCATTTAACTATCTTACATGGACTTAAGATAAATGTTTTAAAAATCAAATATCTCAGGATGGAGATATTTCTTATAAGTAGAGATTTATTCATTTTGTTCTTATGTCGACATAAGATGTTATACTTAATCACTTTTCATGATAAAACGACCCTGCATGTTTGTTTATATAATATTTTCCATCAGACATGGCCCGTAATCGTTTGTTGTATTTGTCTGACTCAATAAATAACATTGTAAATGCTGACAGTCCATGTGATTTATATTATAATTTATTGTATTGCTTTATTGGATGAAATTTTACCTTAAGAGTTGGAGAGAGCCCATATTGCAATCAAATTTGCAAAAAAAAAAAATTATAATCGGCGGATTCATTCGGTGATTGTTAGATTGGAGAGAATTTTTTGTTAGGGATGCGCAGGAGTTATTAAAAATATTAGTTCATTGGGAAGGAACTATATGAAGATGAAGTGAGTATTCAAGAAAGGATTAAACAGCATCAATTTTATAAACTGGATTTAAATCTATAAATTAACTATCTCTGCCTGCTGTATCTCTCTCATTCTCTATCCTGATTATGTATGAAAATTTTTCTCAACATATAGTGTCGTGCTCGTTATATTTTCCAACACCATAAAAGAAATTCAATGTTTTTTTCTTATTACTTGTATTTATTTTCATTGATAAAATAAAATATTATTAATCTCCCTACTTTTCTCTCTCCCTCTCTTTTACCGTCTCTCCATCTCTCACCACATTGCAGTGAAGATAATTCGGAAGTTCAACATTTGGATTACAAACATTTTCGTCAGTCAATGGTAAACCTCGACTCGGTCAACAACAGCAACTACTTAGAAAAGAATATTGTACACGCGAGCACAAACAGCTGTGAATTATTCACCGGTGTTACACCGCCAACATATAACAGTGTGTTGCAGGGTCCGTTTCGTACCGCCAAACAAAATTTATCGGAAAGTTGTGTAGTGAATGCGAGCACATGTAATGCATGCAATTCGTTAAAGATACGTAGCAGTTGCAATATTAATTGGAATGCGGCCGCACTAGCCGTCCCAAATTCAATTGCCAACCAATCGTCAACGGTTGACAATGGGAAAACAGTAAATAATTGTGATTGTTATCAACAGACCGTTGTTGGTACAGTGTATAGTAATCCAAGTAAATTAATAAGCAATATAGGTAGTAATAATCAACAACAAGCTCAATCGCAACAGCAATCATCATCAACAGCATCCGCATCCCCGAATTTCGATATCAGATATAATGCTGCCAGCAATTTATGCGTAACAAATTTCCGTTCAAATTCCTGTAAAATAAATGATAGTAATTTTCGATTGTGTTATCAGTCAAAGGAGCAATTTAGTGATGGCGAATGTAATCACGTACGGAAATTGAATAAGTGTAATGGGAAAAGTTATGCGAGCAATCTACAAAAAAATAGTTTTCTTAAAAATCTTGCACGCAGCTCGTCATTTTTGAACGGTCAAAAAATCAAAGCTCAATCACGTAAAATCCGCAATAATATATCGTTTAAAATTAAAAAAACTGATAAAGTACCATCAGTAACGTCACTATCATCGCCTAGCCACTTGCATCAACAACACCAACAACAACAACAACAGCAACATTCACCGAATCAACAGCAACAACAACGCCATCAATATCAAAAGCTTTCATGCCATAACATTCACTATACGCCACCGCATCAGCTTATATTTAATAAAAATAATTATACAGCAATTACCGCATCTGCACAAGAGATAAATAATCGTACAAGCTTAACATCAACGCCAACAACATCGTCAATTATAAATGGGGCGACCGTTGCGACATCGGTGGCAAACAAATTGAATGGTTCGCTAAAAAACGTGTACCGTAGCCGGGTGAATAGTGATTCAAAAAATAAGTACAGTACGCGAAATTACGGATGGAACGTTTACCATCCGGATCATAGTGTTGGGGGTGGTGGTGGTGGTGACGGTACAATAACCAGTGATCAATACAATCCATTATTAAACAATAGCAATAATAATATTAATTTAAACAATTATAGTAATAATAATAATAATAATAGTAGTAGTAAGTATAGTAATTATAAGAGTACATCGTCGTCGCGTAACAAGGAATTCGATAGACAATTAAGTGCACCGAACACCGATAACTATTCGGGTACACAATTTTCTAGCAGTTTACCGTATCATTCGTATAGTAACAGTTTGAATCGGACGAATAATCGAAAAAATACATCGGCCACCGGTCAAAAGGCGAATGGCAGGTAAGAGACAATATTCGAATTTATTTTGAATTATAATTTAAATTTTAAAAATAAAAGCAAAATGATTTTATTAAAAAACAACTAACAAAACAATCGCATTATTTTATTTTATTTAACCCTTCACCCCTTCACATAACTCATACTTGTGTTAATTATATTCTATGTCATCTACCGTTTCATCATCACATATACCCTTCCCCCATCGATATTTTATAATTCAAATATTTTTGTCATACCGTTAGTTTATTTATCCATTAACTAGTCACAAACCCATTTAGTAGATATTAAATTAAAACAATATAAAATCACATATTTAAATATCAAAAAATCAATCCTATCATTTAATTCTTGCATATTTGTAATTTTTGAACTGGTAGCTTTGCACCTACCCTCCTCTCCAAAAGGATTTTTAACCATTCAACCGGCTGATTAAATTTAATTAATTAATTAGCACTTAATTTCTGGCATTAAATCATTTAAATTAAATATGTCTATAGGACATACAACTTTAACATTGGACACCATCAAACATTAATTTTGGCAAAAAGTCAGTTTTTTGGTACGCAGCGCCACCTATCTTATATTTTTCTCAGGTGTATTTTCACATATCCTAACAGCCCCCAGAATATAAATTTTAGATTGAACGGAACCCCCCTAAAGGGGCTAGGAGGGATGAAAGACAACATTTTGTGTATTTCTTCGACATCAGCAACCATCCACCATGCAAAATCTGCAAAAAAAAATTAGCGCTCCTCTCCTCAATTAGCGCTATCTATCGGTAGGCGACGGCATTTTTCCCAACTCCAGATCGCCCATACAAACAACTTCCCCATACATTACTGTAACATCAGATCTCATTTAGTATTTATTTCCGGAAAGAAACCAATTTCCGACCGTAGCACCAGGCGGCGGTTAGCAGGCGGCGATTTTTTTCAACATTTTTCCCTGGTCCAGTTTCACATTCACATAAAGAACAACTCCTACATACTGAGAAAAGAGAGTATTTAAGAGGAACGGCTGTTTTCACTAAAAATCGTGTCTTTTTCTCAGCAAATTATCACAAA
>JANTOP010014884.1:0-14316 GCA_027564815.1 Symmerus nobilis | reverse complement strand
TATTGACAAATTAATGAGTTGTGAGAATGTCTATTTATCAATTATAAATGAAGCGATTCTCGTTTGAAAAGATGCTATGTAAGTCAGGAGATATATGTAGTATGTACATACATTTATTTTTCTCATTTGATATTACTTCATAAAACTTAGAATATATAAGCTATACGTCAGGGTCTAAAATACTCTTCCCATGGACCCTAGCTTATAATAACTATAGGGATATTATAATTATGTAAATAATTGATTGGTGTATTTCATCGTATTCGTTCGAATTCGTTGTTCGTATTTCATCTGCAAAAACGTAAACTATGTATTCCAAAATAATCAACTTTTGCATGGTGACTTTATAATAGGTGTTAGGCATATAAACCTCTACCCAACAGCTGCTATCTAAAGATTTTCCAAGAAAATCTAAATTTTGATTCTCTCTGATCTGAATAAAATTCTCTAATATGCAGTTTTCGCAAGGGTTGCTCGGAAGTATGTCACATTTATGAGTGAAAAATTTTTCTCAAAAGAATAATGTAGGTCGTCCCTACACTCGAACCGCCTTGCCACACCTAAAATGACTATACAAAAAATTATGTTTTAAAAAAAACAACAAATTTGTATGGGGACTTTCTGAAAGAGGGGTTGGAGGGGGTTGATAACTATGAGCAAAATATTTCCCTTTAAAGATAAAGTATGTCGCCCGTACATTCGACCAACCCTGCCATACCTACTAAAAAGTTTCCATACAAAAACTGATATTTTTTCAAAAAAAAACATTATTTATATGGGGACTCTCTGAAAGAGGGGTTGGAGAGGGTTAATACCTACGAGTAAAATATTTATTTTGAGAAAATATTTAAGGTCGTTAATACATTCTGATACATTTGGACCACCCACCTAGAAGTTTTTGTACTAAAACTGATATTTCCCTAGAAACCATCTTTTGTATGGAGACTTTCTGAAAGAGGGGTTGGAGGGGATTGATAGGTATGAGTAAAATATTTGTCTTAAAAAAACAGTTATGGTCGGTAATACATTCCGACACGCTCCGATCGCCTGGCTAAGAGTTTTTATTCAAAAACTGAATTTTTTCGCGTGTAGACCTACCTTTAACGAATTGTTGGGACCTCTAAAACGAAACTTTTCGAACTTTTTTTTTCACACATTTCTTTTCACTCGAAAAAGGCACCCGAAATCGATGAGTGCGTTTTCAAATTCAAGAAAAATTTTTTTTGAAACACCCTACGCCACATGCCATACAAACCGACTGACAATCGATATCTTATACGTCAAATTTGACAACCGAATAATCAACCGTTTGGAGATGCCAATTGGCCTGCGCAGAGCTGCGATTTGACGCCTTTTTTCTATGGGGGTCAAAGATCGATGTTATGCTAATAATCCACAGCTAATTTCAGCTTTAAAACGTAACATTGCGACTGTTATTGGCGGCGAAATCATCGAGAATGTGCATCAAAACTGGGAGTAAAACCTAATTCGAGTACGCTGAATCTAATGATTTTAGCCGTTTTTCTAGGTTAGCTCTGGTATATTTCAGACTAAAATTTGTAGGCCCAAGGACCCCAAAAAAAAATTATTTTTGACCTGTTATTGGATTTCGCATTCATCGGATAGATTTAAAATTTAAAAAAATTAAATCGATTCAAAAGGTGATTTTCCATAATTTTTTGCGCAAAATCAACTTTTTTTTCTAATTTTTTCAATTTTCATTTGTAGAATCTTCTGTATCGTCTTCTTCCTCTTGCAAATTCCAACAAATGTCACTCAAAAGAGCATGTAGCTTATTGCACGAAATTCAAATACATGAAATTCGATCGATGTTTAACGATTTAAATCCAATAAGAGGTCAATAATGAGAAAAATAAAATTTTTTTTGAGCCTTTGGGCCTATAAATTTGAATCTTGAATATATCGGAAACAAGAGCTAACCTAGAAAAACGGTTAACACCATTGGATTCAGAGAACTCGAATTAGGGTTTCCCCCTAGTTACCCGCAGACGAGAAAAAAAGCACAGTGAGCTGAATGAAATCAAGGTAGTAATTTGAGAGACAGTTTTAATAATTGTAGTTGAGCAGCCATTTTTTCGGCTTGTTTCAATGAGTTCATTAAGTTATTTATAGCATTGTCTGTTGTCTGTTTATTTTTGAGATCTGTAGATTCAACATCTAGGTTGATCATATTATTAAGATACGATTGAAATGTAAGCCAGTTGGCTCTCTTATAATTAGGAATTTGTTTACGCGTGTAGTTTTTTGAATATTTAGCACTGTTTCAAAGAAAATCGGTAGGTGATCGGAAGATAAAGCCTGCATACTTTTAGTATTTTGAATGGCATAGTCGCCATTAGATAAAATCAAATCTAGTGTAGATGGAGTACATCTGTTATTTTGAGTTGGGTAGCAATGTCGGAGTAGGAGGGAATTTAACAAGATAGTTCTTAGTACACATTTCATCAAACAAGATTCGGCCAACTTCAGATCACCGCGCAATATATAGCTACCATCAGGTAGCGAAGTCAGACATCGTTATAGTCCTTTTTTAGTGCCATAACTTAACTTTATACCCTAATCTTCAAAAAACTTAAACCACTTTTGCTACTTGGTAATTCTAAAATTAGTTTATATCGTTATATTTTTTCTAATATAATACCGAATTTAGTAGGAGAGTAAATACATGTCAGGGCCCAGAAATGTTCTGAAATTTGTGAAATAGTGTGTGGCAACCCTAACATGTCATAAGAGACAAATTAAATACCCTAATTACCTTTAATTAATTGTTTTCTACCAATAAATCTTTAAGTCGTCTCATTCTTCCTTATATTCAATTTTCCAAAAAGATGTCTTTAAGACATAATATTTACTTCCGATCTAACAATCGTTGTTGAATAGATGTCTGTATTGTACACCGACCATTTCAAAAATTCATAATTCCGATAGATAACATCCCATTAAGAAATGCGATTAAATAAGACGTTTCTATAATTAAAAGCTCTGATTTCACACCAATTTTTATATAATCTGTCTTAAATACCTTCTCTTCTGTTACATGGTGGTATATATGCAAATCAACGTCACGGCACGGAAATTGTAAACGATACATTCAATTTGAAAGGGCCTGGAACAGAAATACTCCCACACATAGTTAAATAATTAAATAAAATATAATGAGTTGATGAATCTCTTATTAATTCAACAAATTAGATTGCATGAAAATCTGTGGCTAATCCACGAGATATCTCGTTTCAATTTTTCTGTCTACGCGGATAGAAAAAATCTTGATTGATGTGTAACGTTCAGGTTTACCCCAGTTTTACATTGATGGGAATTATCATTTTCATTGTTTCTTTTTTTTCTGCATAGCGGGCGGCTAGGTCGTCGCCTTCGACATTACTGTTTTTCGATGTGATGAGATTTTATTTGCATGCAATATGAAAAAAACAAGCAAAATAAAATCAGTAAAACGGTTGAAAAGAGATTCTTCAAATTGCAAAGAAAAACCGGAAATTCATTAAGTTGACGGCAATTTTTATTGTACAATTGTCAATGAAATGAGGAAAATATTTTTTTTTTTTCGAAATACAGGTAACTGTACCATGTATACATATATACTAATCATCATTATCAGAATATAATTTATTCTTAATTATCCAGCTGTATTCCAGTTTTTATTCAAAGGTAATTATTTATTATTTATTATATTTATTTTTCTATAATCGAATAAATGATTAAAAATTAATTATAAATTCATCGATTTTTCTGTATAAATAAAATCTCGGATATTTTCTTCATTATTTTGTGAGAATTTCTTCTTGAAACGCTCGATCAATATTGATCAAATAAATCAGTAGGCTAGAAATTTGCTGTTTCGAAACCGATGAAAATCGATTTATTTATTTATTTTTTTATTTTCGAAAAATAGTTTGATTAATCGAGATATTTTTTTTTTCGAAAATATTTGTAAACCTTAATCCGATTATTGGTAAAGGTTGGTATCATTTGACATTATTTTGAGTTGAATGTAGAAAGCCTGAAAACTTACATACATATATAAATTGAATAAAATTATCTATAAAATAATGCGAATTATTTATTTATCACACAATTTCCAATCGTCACGATCATAAAAAAATGCATCCTGGATGTCAGTTTAATTTTTAGAAATACCCGGATCGTGCAAGAGAACCTATAAAATATACTGAAAGTCTACACATTATTCACACAAATTTCCAATCCTGTATTCATTTCTTCGCCAGCGTTTAAAAAAATGTCCGCTTGTAAAAGGGAGAAAGAGCGAAAATGAATTTTCAAAATTTTACTCAAAAATACTTCCAAAATGTATTTACTCCTGGTAAATTCCAAATTTCACCATCAAATATACATTTAATTTAATTCATTTTAATAAGAAACGCCCACACATATTGTGTTACCTATGGGGGAGAAGGGTTGAAACTTGAAATAAATCTGAACTTTATACTTGTTGGAGCTAAGCCATTGAGCGATAGAATAAATGAACGATTGTCTCTCTATTGGCCAATAATATCCAAGGATAATCAAGCCGGTCGTAGAATATTTGAAAAAATATATATTATTTGTTCCTTAATTTGGTCTAGACATTTTTTAGGATTTTTCTGGTTCTGTTCTATGTACTACTATCAGTGGTTTTCTGTCCATATTGGTAAGAAAATCTCAGGAAAATCAGGAGAGGTCGTCGGAGATTGGGAATAAAATGAAAATTTGTTCCATAGTGTGGGGTAGGCAATTTTTGGGATCTTTAAAAAAATTTTCTGGTTACCGGGAGTAGGTACTACTTATAATCTGCTCAAAATCTGCCAAAAAGGATGAGGAACGTCAATTGTATGGTCTAAGAATCGCAGACTAGAGTAAATACAAAATTTTGCATCGAAACATGCTACGTAGATTTTACATAAGATTTCCTCAAAACATCGTTTTTCCAATTTTATGCATGATTTTGTACATAAAAATCAAAACTTTTATTAGAACGTGCACTACTTTTACTTCTTTTACGTACTTCCCAAGTTAATCTTGTATAGACCTCAACAAATTTTGAATTTTTGTTCCAGCTTTAAAATTGGCGAAGAAATCTTTCCGGAACATAATTGTGAGAACAGGCTCTCTTTTCTGAGCTGGGATCCCCCCATTTTGTATACACATTTTTAAAAAGAGTTTATGTACAATACAAAAAAGCTCTTTACAGAGATTTCGTAATCCATTTGCTATAATACCATTCAAAGTGTTAAAACCTACACTGTATTTCTGGCCGCTAGAGTGGCATTTACCCCTTAAAGAAAAGATCTATTTTGCCACTTACAGTGAATCAGGGATTTCAATCATAAGGCGTTAACCCATCCACGGGATTTAAATCATGCGGTTTAAAATAAAGTGGGGTTAAAAATCCGGTGTAAACCATCGGGTAGTATAGTAAAAATAGACCGTGTTGGTATCATTTTAAATTTGGGAATCGCTCCCAAAAATTCATACTTCCATGCGCTAACAACAACATTCATAATATTATCGAATCCAACAAACTAAGCCGATCCATCGTAAGCGCGGCAAACGATAGGCCTTTACCATTAAATCGCCGCCTTTTTGTGTCGGCAAAATTTTCAACAGATAGATTTATAGATACAGTAGCCTGACTGCAGCAAATGACACAATAATTAACATCTATGGTTACAAACTATTAGATATTGATTTTGGCCTACGTCGTAAATTTACTCATGATTTTATACTTCGGTCGGCCGATAGACAGATCATTGGGGTAGATTTTCTTGTCAAATACGAGATTATTGTAGATCTACAAAATTAAAAAAGACACAACTGATTCAAAACCCAATCTAGCAGTATCCACCGTATCTACGTCTATTGACACCCCAACACATTTAAATTTTATACTAATTTAGCAATATCCGTCTTTAACAGCTTCCCCTAATTTTAATTTGTCGATGAAGCACAGTGTGGTCCATCACTTATTGACAAAAGGATCCCACCAAACCAAGACGGCTAAAAACTAACAAGTATAAATTCGCACAAATAGAGTTTAACCATATGGTTGAACTCGGTATATGTCGACCATCATCTTCTTCAGTTTCTTCTCGACTTCACTTATATAAAAAAGATTGTGAGGATTGGTGTCCCTGCGGAGACTATAGACCGGACCTATTAAGGCTGAATGAAGCCTTTTAAGTCAACTTTTCGAATGTTAGATATTCTCAAAAATCGAATTAATTCGCGTATACCTTAATATTCCAATTATTCCGGAAGATGTTTATAAGATTGCAATTACCACCCACTTTAGACTTTACGAATTTAGCAGAATGCTCTTCGGTTTGCCGCCCAAACATTCCAAAGATTCATAAGGTTGTAAGTGGATTGAATTTTGCATTTATTTGTTAGCAAAAATGAGGAAGATCATTTGTCTCACTTAAATGAACTTTTTCAAAAATTAGACAAGTTTGGCTTGACTATAAAATCTTCGAAATGTCTATTTGGCGTTTCATGTTTAGAATTTCTCAGCCATACTTTTTCGGAAAACGGAATACTTCCGTCAAGGAAAAAAGTCAACGCAATACTCAACATGGCTTCTCCCGATTCAATCCGGCATACTAAAAAATGCATTGGAATAGTAAATTATTATCGTCGCCATCGGTTTATAGCAAATTTAGCGCAATCTCGTATGTCCAATTTATGACCATCTAACGAAATTATTGAAATAACCGAAAACAAAATTAAAGTTTACATGACCTGCAGAATGTGAACAAATTAAAGAATCGTTATGTAATACAGTTATGCTAGTTCACACCTCTGAAAATGCATTATTTTGTTTAACAACCGATGCTTCGTACAATGCTGCCGGCGGCGGTCTTACAACAAGCCAGTCAGTAGTAAGAAGTGCGAACCTTTGGGATTTTACTCAAAGAAACTGACTTGTCTGAGGAAAAATATCTGTGGCTCCAAGCATTAACCGCTTAAGTCGTTTTTTGCCATTTTTCAGGAGAGCGATTTAAAGTTTTATAAATTTATTCTGATACATGAACTTACGCGGCTATGCATTTCTTCAAATACCTATATTTTGGCCAAATTAGAGAATTAGGATGAGAATTTTTGTGGGTATACGCAATAGAGTGGAGTGTTGATATATGAAAAAATTTTTTTGTGTTTTTTTTAAACGGAATAGCATTTTTATGGTACGTTAGGGTGTCCTGATCACTGTTGTAGTACATTACTTTTATCTTAAAATTCATCTTCCTGATGCACCAATTCGATTTATCCTTTTGTGTCCCTTTTATGTAAGATATTTTTCAGACACCTATTACTACTCAACCATAAGAGCTAGAATATTGAAGTAAACTGAGGTTTATAGCCAAATTATGTAGCTTTCTAATACATATCAAGGATTATAAAAAATACATAATTCAAAATCTAATTTTTTCAAAATAACTCAAAAATTATGAAAAAGTTAAATGAAATTTTAAATTCCGCCAATAAAAATTGGTTCAAGAAATTTTTTTTTATTTTTGAAAATGTTACAATCTTAGGGGAATTTATCTGCGATTCCAAAACAGGTCTTCTTAAAACAATCGCTTTACAAATCGACAAGTTATTAACGTTTTTCCTATCACACTACTACTTAATAATTAGGTCAGTATAAAAAAACAAGTTTCCAAATTATATTCTATATTCTTTTTCTGTATTAAATTTGTGCATTTTCTTACATGAAGAAAAAGTGATGTTTCCGGTTCTAAAAGGCGACTGGCCAGCAGTTAGAGAAAACCTGTGAAGTAAATAAAAGTAATACAAGACAAAATTGTATGAAATGCTTCAAGTTTCCAAAATTAAGTTTGGGGGAACACTGCGTGAAATCGGCGACGAAAAGCGCAATTGAAATAGCTGGCCAAATCTGTGGGATACTTTAATATAAGAAGCATAATTGTGATTCCGTAAGAAAATCCAAATTCCGATGTCGGATAGAAATCACTCCACCCTAATACGCAATCGTAAATGGAGAATACCATGGTGTTCATAACTCGATTTCGGCTTAAGTCCACTTAAGCGGTTAATGCTTGGAGCCACAGATATAACTCTTTCAATGAATCAGAAGTTAGGTATTCATGATCAACATGATATTTGGATGATCAACACGGTATTTAAATTACCCAATAATTTAAAGACACAAATTCAGAAATGCAGATAATTTTCTGAATCACTTTTTGTTGAAATTAAATTTAGAATATCGAAATAATTTCCATCCAATTAGTTAAGCGATTTGCATGTGTTAAATGTACTTGTATAATCATAGAAGAAATAACACTAAATTCTTTCTAATTGCATCTCTCTCCTAATTCACATTACAATTGCATTGTAATTTAAATTCTTCTTCTCATAGTTTTCTTTTATTATTTAGTTTATTTTATTTCTAAAAATACGTACCCACAAAATTTCGATATTGTTTCCCATTCATAGTCGACCCAAGACGTTATATATTTTAAAATAGAGCTATGTTAGATAGAACGAATTTCTAATGCAATAATGTGTGCAAATTTGATAACATTAAAAATTCTTTTCATGTCATTTTTTACGGAAAAATGCATGGAATGTTCTGAATAAGTTAGATGTAAAGTTTAAGGATTGAAAATCAGACAAAGTTTATTGCTACTTGCTACCCCTCTATGGTAATATTTTGTAGCGAATTTTAATCCCTCATCGTTATATGTAAAAAATTTTATTATCTTGTTATGTGGCACTTTAAGAAGAAAAGAGCCGGTTGTTGGCCAAACTTGAATTATATTTTAAATTATTTATATATGTGATGAGTGTCTGATACTCGGCCAACAAGCCATCATCTCGCTTCTATCTAAAAGGACAATGTAAGGAAATATTTCTTTTTGTACAAGTGTATGGTTTCCGGATAACCAGACACTTCAAATTTTCTCCTCTATACCATATATGATTATAGAGTATTTTCATGTATTCGTTCTACTTTTCGCTTCTATTTGATTGCAGGAAAATTGATTTTGAGAAAACAAGTTTTTTCCCTGTCAATTTGTCACATATTTTTGCACCAAAAGGGAAACGACGATTTCTCTTTGCGGAGGGTAAACCAAAAATTGATGTAACGAAAGTTGGTTGGACGTTTGGCTTGCCAGCTTTTAGAATTATTTCTATACCGAAAATAAAGAGGAATGTGTTCCATACAGAAAATAAATGTCGGTGCAGTGTAGAGACGCCGAATACTGAAGTCAGCATTTGGCTTGCCAGTCGTTTCGAAATATTTCTATACCGAAAATAAATACTGAAGTCCGACATATCCAGACGTCAAAACCAGTTAAATTGAGGTAGGTGCAGTGTGCAGACGCCAAATACTGAAGACAACATTTTTGATACAGGGTGACCCAAAAAAAGTATTTCTTTTACAGCGTGACCCAAAGATTTTTTACTCGATAATTTTTTTATCTCTTACAAGGGTGACCCAAAAATTATTTTTTGGCGAAATTTTTTTCTCTTACAGGGCGACCCAAAATTTTATTTCTTACATGTCGACCCAAAATTTTTTTCTTATAGGGTTACCCACAAATTTTTTTTACTAAAAAATTGTATTCTCTCGTACAGGGTGCCCCAACAATTTTTTTCTCACATGGTGACTCAACATTTTATTTCTTACAGGGTGACCCAAAATTGGTTTTCTTAATGTGTGACACAAAAATTTTTTTACAGGGTGACACAGAAACTATTTGGACATTTTGTTCTCAAAAATAAAGAAGTATAAAAAGAAAAATAAAGAGTTTTTTTTTCAATAATGTAATGAAACAACACAAGAAAAGAAAATAAGAAAATGTTCGCCGATAATTGAATTTGATTGGTAATGAATTATGGGTTTCTTTACACGCATGGTATAGTAAAAGTGATAGCACCTGTGTCAAAATATGATTTTTTTTAAATTTATTTATCTTGTAGGTACTGCCTACCCTGTTGTCCTTGTTCTTTTTTTCCAGCTGCTTATATATCTTAGGCCTAGTGATTTAAGAAGAATGAATGAGATTGAAGATTATTGTCTTTTGAAATAGGACGACAGTCTTCACTTCCCCATTTCTAAATATACCACTAATTATATAACTTAAAATGGTCTTTTCCTTTCGTGCTATTACTAAATTACCAAATAATTCATTGTTTAATTTTTTTAAGCCATAAAGTCAAGATAATTATTAAAGGTCTATTAAAGTAGTTTTTATTCGCAACATCTTTTGTTATGCAAATAAAATGAATAAAGAGCGGATGATTTCAATTGTACAATAAATCGCTTTTCGATTTGCAGTCAAGTGGCTGAAAGTAATATAACTTGAACGGGAAAAAATGATATATTTCCGTATCATCGTCATCAATTTTTCTTATTTGTATAAATAATTCGTTTTTATGGTTTTCTTGACGGTTTATAGTTGCATTATTGAGATCTCGTTGCAGAAGTGATGCAATTTTATTATTATGCATTTTTCACATTGTTAATTCCATTTGTAGTAATAATAATCTCCCGTTCGTTCATCGACCGCAACCAATATTATTTAACGAACCGTTTAACCGCCTTCTGGCTTTGGTCAGTTATGTCGGCCACTATAATCCTACCGTACATAAATCGAAATCGTTAATCAATAAAAAAAAAGAGGTTAAATTAGGGTTTAATAGCAATTTTAGATAAATACTCGTATACGATGTGAAAGTATCATTGGTTGGGTAAAAGAAAATGTAGAGAATTAACATTTGATCACGGAACTCATCAGATGGATATAAGATATATGAATAGAATTCTTTACGGTTGAATGAGGTAAAACAATACATTGTAATGGTGAAAATATTTTTATAACGATTTTTTAAATCGGTCATCGATCGTTAAGTTGAACCTACACTCTACAAAGTGTTTGACTGTATCCCATGACAGTCTTGTGCCTTGTCTAATATTATTCCAACAACGATTTAATAATTCTTCTTTGGGTAAGAAACCGGTTTTAAGCTTTCACCAATCCATTTGAATTTACACCGACTTCTCCAGAATTCGCTCGATATTGCCGGATTTCTGTTCCAGACTTCTAAATCTTTCCTCGACTTTATCCTACTATTTTGATTTTGCCTGGCTTCTTCCTCATTTCATGATTTGACTGCCAAGTTTTCCTCACTTTTTCTAGATTTAAAGGGTTTCCCACGATTTTATCCGACTATTTCTGATTTATTTCGAATTTTGTATAAACTTTTCTCAAATTTGCCCGATTTTACTTGATTTTTTCTTACTTTCCTGTCTTTTGGCCGATTTTTCTAAGGTTTGCCCTCCTTTTTGGCGAAATATCCGACCATTGACCTCTCTTGACCATTCGTAGTTATTTTCGACTTCACTTTACTTTTCTCAATTTTACACGATCTTTGTGAGTTTCCCCAACTTTCTCTCCACTTTTTCAGACCTTTGTTCTTTCTGCCCTTTTCTAAACTTTTTCATAACAACTCCATATTTCTATATTCTTTACTGGCTAATTGACAAATATAATTCTATATCTAAACACAAAGAACTGCTAGTATTTTTCGTAACTTTATGGAATAATTCTATATGTTTTCCGTCCATAAGACGACTTTCGATATGAATGTGAGCTACTACACTATCTCTTGTTGAAATTTATATAATTATTTACTGCCAGCCGTCATACACACTTTGAGGAATTACCTATCGATCATCTTAGAAGATCTACACTCTCCATCGACGTGGAGGTATCGTATCGGATAAGATTTCTTTCTCCTTGAAATTTATTTTCCATCCTAATAATTTAAAATAAGTGAAATTCAAGATTTTCTGGAAAGCCTTTAGAAAGTTCCAAAAGCTAATAAAAAGCTTTAAATTCAAATATTATTTTAGTCATCGTCGAATCTATTTATTCACCCAATAACAAAATTTGATTAAAATCCCAAATGTTCCGTGGAAAATTAAAAACTCGAAGAAATTTTTCGATTTCGGTTCTAAATTTATACTTTTTAATATCTATTTCCTATCAAAATAATTTAGCATCATTGAAATTAAAAATTTTCTGAAATGAGCTTTAAAAAACTTCCAAAAGCTTATCCAAAGCTTTTAATTAAATTATTATTTTAGTCATTAATCATTATCAAAATTGATTTATCTGTCGATAAATAAAATAAAATTAAATCGGAAACTTTTTTGTTGAAAAAGCTCTATAAGAATGCTTTACATTTCGAATTTAAGTAACCACGCTTTGAAATCTATTTTCTATATCAATAATCTGACGGTAACAAAATCTACAATTTTCTGATAAAAGCTCTAAAAATTTCAAAGTGTTTATCGGTAGCTTTTAATTAAAATACCATTTTATAGTAATTGGAAGTAAATTTATATGCAATTCATTAAGCTTAAATCAAATATGGAATTATCGCAGAATGTTTATCCAAACTTTAAAAAGCTCAACTAAAGCTCATGTTTCGGACTTCATTTTTTACGTTTCAAAATCTATATTCTATCCAGACAATTCAACAAATTTAAAATTTTCACTAAAAAAGCTGAAAAATCTCGAAAGCTCGTCGTAAGCTTAAAATAAAAATGTCTTTTTATATAATTTGAAATATAATTTTTATCCAATTCATTTAATTGAAATGAACTAAATTCAAACTATTCAAAGCTTAAAGAAAACTTTAAGTTTCTAACCTATTTTATTACGTTTCAAAATCTATTTTCCATCCAGTTAACGGCCCTTTAACGAAATCTCATATTTTCCCGAACAAACAGCTTCAAAAATCTTGAGAGCTCCTGATTTAGTTAGATTATCCATGTTTTTTAATAATTTTGAGTGCGTCTGTGGAGTGGAAAAAAATTTGAACTAGAAATTTAATAAAAAAATTTGAATGCTTATTCTTTCCCCGTCGATACGCTTTCATGTTCTTTTCAGTGCGATATTTTTGACTATTTAGAATGATTATCTAATTATATTTTCATAATCCTAATTATCAAATCCTTTAATATGAAGAGCTTTTGAAAATAACAGATTTTTTTAAAATATACCAAATTTAACTTGAACAGAAATTTAAACTAAACCTTAGCGTTTAGTCTTAAAGTCTTATTAACTAAAAGATGTACAGTAGATGGGGGGTTTAGAAAGCTTTCTGTTGTAATTTCTACGTTATTTTTTTTTAATTTAATTCCTTTTATTTTAAACCAACCCTGCTCTATAGCCAAACACCAAATCGTGCCCCTTTTTCATAAATAAATTATCGTTAGAATAGAAGGAATGGCACAGCTTTTTTCACAATGAATCACAAAATTACGTACATAAAAATATTTGTTAGGCCTAAAATTCGTAACATTTTTTCAGAAATAAAATTGTATTTTGTTGTTGTTTTTTACAAATAGAAATATGCGGTTTTGTAATTATTTTATATAATTTCTTTAATTTATTTAAAACCTTGCTTTGTTCGTCCTTTTATTTCTTACACATCCCTTATCCCTCTCTGGTGCGATTATTTTTATGATATTTTCACCAGATTAATTCCAGGTTAATAAACTCGTAAGAAAGCTTCCAAATTAGCTTATAGAATAGGGTAAGGGTGCGGTTATTGCTTGTGTACGGTGTTTTAGAAATTACTAAAAAGGAGGAATAAAACACAGATTAACACAGATTTGCTAAAAATGGTGAGCCATTTGCGAAGAAAATTCGGTGAGATTTCCCAGATAGTTCAGAATAAAGCGGGAATAGTTAGGATAATTCATAAAAATTATTGGTGTCAAGCTATGTCTCTGACGGACATCTGTATGTCTCTGAACGCTTCCTCCTCTTTATTGAAAAGTCTACTGCACGAGCTACTAATTGCTTATCTTTGACTTATTACTAAATAATAGTTAGACAATTTCGGAGGTTCTCTTGAATAAAGCAAACGCATATGATAAAGGATGTAACATTTTGTTAAGGCCATAAAGTTCTGCACACCTTATAGAGATGTTGACCGCACACCACTGGATATAGGATAGAATATCGGAGTAGTTAAGGGAAATTTGCTGTTTTTTTAGGTTTGTAAGGAACTGTTGGCAAATTTCAGAGCATATATTTTTGTACTCTATTTTTAGGGGCTTTTTGCAGAGCTTTGGAAATAAATTTTTCATTTTAAGATGTGTTTTTAAGCTTTTTCTTTCAAATTTGTTAGAGCTTCTCAATATCTGCTGTGGGATTTTGCTAAGTCGAGTCGATGCGACTCGACAGTAAAATTCATACAAATTTTATCTGCGCAGTAATAATATGTATGAATTTC
>JANTOP010014873.1:0-14317 GCA_027564815.1 Symmerus nobilis | reverse complement strand
ACAGCCGGAGCTTCGTGTCACCCAAAATGTCTTGGCGTGTCATCTTTGACACGCGTGTCATAGGTTCGCCATCACTGATCTAGGATCTTTTCTTTACAGTTAAATATTCCTGATCCCAAACAAAATTTCGAAAAACCCCATCAAATAGAAATTATGTGAAATAAAATTCACTCAAAATTTTGATTACCGAATTTTTATTAGCGGAAAATCTACTTTCCAAGTAAGGACGAATGCTAAATTTCACTCAAAGAGAAATTATCGAAATAAATTTCACTCAAAGTGAAATTATCAGAAATAAATTTCACTCAAAAAAGTGTTTGACAAGCGGATTTTATCAACAAAAAATCAAGTTTCGGAATAAGAACAAAAATTTGAATTTCACACAAAGAATTTCACTCAAATAGAAATGACCTGAAGTAAATTTACCTAAAAAAATGTTGGTAATCGTATTTTTTATCAGCAAAAAATCTACCTTCAAAATCACACAGTGAAATAAAATTTCACTCAATACTTAACACTAAAAGAAATTTCGTTAAAGTAGATTTCACTCAAAAAATTTCGATTGCCGAATTTTTATCAGCAGAAAATCTACTTTCGAATAAAGGAAAAATAACTAAATTTGCGGATTTGATATGCGGATTTTATCAATAAAAATCTATTTTCGGAATCAGAAAAAAATTTGAATTTCACTCAAATAGAAATTACCTGAAGTAAATTTCACTAAAAAGAAATGTTGGTACCCGATTTTTTATCAGCAAAAAATTTACATTCAAAATCACAAAATAAAATAAAATTTCACTCAATACTTAACACTAAAAGAAATTTTGTTGAAATAGATTTCACTCAAAAAATGTCGATTACCGAATTTTATCGGCAGAAAATCTACTTTCGAAGAAAGTAAAAATAACTAAATTTCGCTCATGAAATTATCAGAAATTAATTTCACTCAAAAAAAAATTTTTTATCTACAGAAAATCTAATTTCAAAATTAAAAAGAAAATGAAATTTCACTCAGTGAGAGAAATTCACTGGAGTAAATTTCACTAAAAAAAAACTTTGATCAAATCGATCCGATGGCAAATCATTTCTAAGCAATTAACGAAGATGTTTTGAAAGTTTACTCAAAAAAAATCAACCATTTCGGGTTTTATTTTATATTGGCCAATAAATCGATTTTAAATAATTTTTCTTAGTGTCGTTTGGAAAAATTAAATTTTCTAGGAAATTTTCTTCAGGAATCGGAGAAAATGGTAATGGGAAATAAAACCTAAGGCTTCAGTGAGGAAATTGTGGATCAAACTTAAAAAAAACAACCCCTGATTTTAGGTAAAATAGTTATTGAAAAATTTTATTGACCTGAAATTCAATATAAAAAACAAGAAAAAAATTGACAAAAATTTAGGAGAACACTACCATAATTGGATGGATTCATTCTTCAACACGGTAAGTTAAGTAAGGTAAGGCAAATGTCTCTAGGAAAGCATAGCTTAAGAGGATGACCAATTAAAGCAATTATAATATTTCTGGTAAAATTATATATATGAAATATCGAAGGATTAAAATTTCTAAGGATTCAAATACTCTATTTCAAAAAAACTCATATTTCTATATATGAATACTATTTATATTCGTATTTGTATAAAGAGATACGATATCTCCTGATATATCAATTTCAATTTGAACTTTTAAATGCATCTTTATTTTAAAACAATAATCCTCCTTTTGAAGTTCTATATATTGCCGGAGTCCGAGTAAAAATGTGAAAGTGTACATTACAACAAACGATCATATAATGCGAACATATTCAATTACTATAAAATGGTTTTATTCTTAACCAATGAGTATATAGATCTATATTCTATACAAAAGCTATTTATTTATATTTCTAAAACAGAAGTCGTCAATTTGGAAGGAGAAATATTTATCAAATTGAACGTTGTATTCTATTATAGAAGTAATGGTCTCGTATACAAAGCGAATAGCATAAGTAGTCATGTTTCATTATAAACGGAACATGTTGCTTTTAAATTGAATTTTCATCATTTTGATCCTTAAAAATGAAAATATCTCACGCTCTTTCATATATATATACATAACAATACCGTTTACTCTATCAATTGTACCGGTACCATTTACCATTCACTTTTGACCAATCAATCTATTCGTTTTTTTTTCCATTGTATGAAGATGGTTGCTTTTTAAAAATCACTCAGTTGGTAACATATTTTAGATCTTATAAAAGAACATTTTCTTTTCGCTTATCAATCGCTCAAAATCAAGTTTAATAATTTCTAGTAAAAAATTCGACAATATTAACATTAAATAATTTAAAACAAATACGCAAAATGTTACTTTCAAAATTTTGAAATTACTTTTGGGTTTTGAGATAATTTTTTACAACAAAACATGTGTCTAGTCTACTGTGGCGAATAAAAATCTTAATGACATAAAATTAAACCCACACTTTTAGAACCACTTACCAATTGGACTTGGATATATGCCTTATAATAGTTCATATCTCATTTTCCAGATATATCCTTTATCATAAGAGATATATCCTTTAACATACCGACGTAAGTAATATTCAATTGTGATGACGACGTTTTGTGTCAATAAAGTTCTTAATGCAATGTACATAATAAGAATTGACAAGCAATTCAACAATACAATCCGTATATTATTCAAGGAGTATAAGCATTTTTGAAGTTACATCCACTTTCTATCTACGACGTGGCGGAATATATCGGAATATCCAGAATTGGATGGATCAAAAAGTTACAAATTTCATTTGAAGAGTATATTTATATATGGGTAGGATATATGAAATGTATAACCGTTATAATGACCAATTAAAAGGGTACATACATAGAATTTTCTTTGCAAAATCAATTTATCGATCCACCCTTCACAAAATGAACCACCTACGATTTGGACAATATCCTATTGCACAAGAGTTTGAGCATGTCTACCGACAAAGGAAATTGTTATCGTTTATCTACCAGAATTCACAATAGGATATCCAAAAAAAAAGATGGACGGAAGAAAGGGAACCTTAGTTTGTTGAAAGAAAATATTTTTATTATAATCATATTTATTTATTTTCTTGTATTCTATTCGCAGGTCTTGTGTAGGTAAAGATGACTACGAGCAACCATCTTCATTCCGACAAATAGCAGTGTTCCTAGATATTTTTAAGGATTGCAGACGATACAAAATATTATTGAATTAACAATATAGGAGGAGGAGAAATTGTTATTATTTTGATAATAAAATATATTTTTTTTCCGTTTTTTATTTTAATAAAAATAACGTATCGAACTTCTTTTCTCGTAAATTTACAGTGAACTCCACGTATAACACTCCCCAACAACTCTACGTAAATTTTCCGACTTGAATACGTATAGCGCGAACATTTTGATAAAATTTGATTTTATAAATACCAAAACTGCAAATAAAAAAAAACAGTAAAAATAAAAATATAAAAATATTTGTTTAGTAGAGAGATAGGGGTCCTGAAAATTGCAAAAAGCAGAAATAGGTCGAGTCAAAACTTATTTGAATGGGTTTTCTTAAAATACAGCAGCTTTTGAAATTTGTCGATTAGCCCATTTATAGTCTCATTATATAATTTTTATTACTTGAATATTATCTAAATAACTAATAATATAAGAAAGCTTGAGAACGATCTATCAATTCATTTAACAAAAATAAAAATAAAGTTCCTGAAAATTGTCTTATTTCTATATCATAATTTGCCCGTATTCTGTTTTAATTTCCTTTTATTAAAAAAATAATTTGTTTGTCTCAAAACCCTGAAATTGGTTTTAATCTAACTAATCAGTTGTCCAAGTAAAAAAGGTTCAGCCAAATTTGACAAAATGAAATTTAAAATTTCAAAAATTGATTTCATATTTTACAAAATTTTGGAAAAATGCAACTGGTTTTCCATAAATATCCAATTTCTAATTTAAAGATTATTTAGAAAATTGAGCTCTAAATTTAGCAAAAAAAAAGAAAAAAAAATTAAGCGGAACATTGGTTGTAAGTAAATAACTGCTAATAGGATAGTAATGCCCTATCTTAAGGATCTCTCTTCCTATTTGATTGATTTTGGCTTTGAATGATAGAGGAACTTGTCCAATTGAGATATGCAATATAAAATGGAAAGGTTCTGTAGTCAAAAAATAGAATTCTGAATTGATATTGAAAAACCCATGAAAAATTAGTGATATGAGACCCCATGGGAACAAAATCTCGGGAGAATTTCTCGGGCAAATTCAAATTTGTATTCTACCACTCATAAGCAATTATCTCTGTTCCACAAACCAATTAGAAATTTATTTTATAACCAACCAATCAGGAATTTATTTTCCTATCAAATTTAAATTTTGATTTTATTCTCGAAATATTTTGATAAAAATTCTCTTCATATTTTGACTTGACAATATCTTAGGATTCCCTAATCCGATTTGTTTGATTTTAATTTTATATAAAATAAAACGTCTCTAATTAGAAAATAAAATTATTAAATGGATAGGTTCTGTGGTCAAAAATCCGATGATTTTTCATAAATCGCCGGAAAATCTATTCCCGGTATCTATTTCCCGGAAATTTCTATAAAAAATCAAAATGTGGCGTCGATTTTCTTTTTATAAAAAAACGGTTGAATTTTTTTTACAAAATCTCTTAATTATAAAAAAATATTTCGGGTAACAAGGCTATTGTTTGTTGATTTTTTAATATTTACCCCTATAAAATCAAGGGGTTGATATTTTGAAAAAGTGTATTCTACAAATCATTAACTGAACCCTTAGGATTAATTTGGTATAATCAGTTTTTCCGATTCCATAATGGAATTTCTCGGAAATTCCATGCAATCGAAAGGACGCATGGATTAATTAATTAAAAAAAGGGTTGAATTTTCAAGAAAAAAATCTTTCTTAATTATTTAGAAATTGGGGATATTAATTTATGATTATTTTGAAAGTTTTAAAAAAGGTGTTACGAGATTTAAAAAACATAAGTTGGTAGTAGACACCCCGACCTTAAGATTTTAATTGATCATTCAGCCTTTTAGTAGGATGACGACCAATGCAATTTCTAGGAAATTCTCAGATAAACGAACATATGTCAAGTTTCTTAAATTTACCCAAAAGCTTTAACTTTTTAGCCTATTTTTAGGCACCAAAACTTAACTTCAACAGCCGAAAAGATGGGCGGTTAGATGAATTAGTTTTCGGTTTATCTAATAGATTATGCAAGGAAGAACGAAATGTTTTTAATAAAAAATTTAATTCCAAATTTATAAAGGAAAATAGCCAAAAATCGATTGACGAATGTGAAAGAGAATTAAATATAGGAATTGGAAAAAAAAAATATCTCAAAATCCTGTAATTGTTTCTGGGGTTAGGATAACTTTAATTGAGGATGAAAGTTTCATTCAAATTTTTTTCAATATTTTAAAAATTTCGAATTAAAAACAACCAAAAAATCGGTTGACGAATGTAGGAAAAATTAACTGTTCTCCGAAGCCGTCACAACTGCCTCAAAAAATTTCTTTCTACAAAATCCTGAAATTACTTTTTGGTTTAGCTAATGAAGAATTCAGGATAGAAGTTCAGCCAAATCGATCGATATTTTCTGGACGAAAATTTAATCCAATTCAATCCAAAATTTAATCTAAATTGGCTGAAAATTAGTTGATTGAAAAATTGTCCCAAGCTCACAACCCGTTACAACAATTTTTTTCCAAAATCTTGAAATTAATTATTGGTTCTGGTAATGAAGTATTAAGGAAACTGACATTTCTCTCAAGCTCTTAAATCCAACCTTTAAACAACAATTAGCGCTGACAGTATGTTTGAAATGCAATAATTTCAAACTGACTCACATCTGACTAGCGACGTGTCATCACACTTACAGCTTAGTAGAGGCATGATTGAATTTGAAATTTATTATATTATTAAAATATGTAACAGATATAATTAATGATATTGAGTTAATTACGACTTTGAGTTATATTTCACCTTCAAATTTTGTTCCCAATCAATACAACGGTAATTATGGTAATATATATGTAGGTGGTATGATTACTTAGGTGGTAAGTGGTATGATTACATATGTGTCCTGCTGTCTTATTAAAAATACTGAGTTCTTGCAGTGACCTCTGCAATTCCGTAGATAATTTTATTGTGAAACAAAATGTGATCCGTTAAAGCAGAAACTATAATTAAAATTTGTTTGAAAGCACAATTATTGTTATACTCCGTTGAGTTGAAAGGGATGTCTTGCCCGACTAATTTTTGTTTTAATTTTCGGAAAAACATAAAATCCCTTTGAGGATTTTACAAACAAATATATAAGCAAATGCCACTGAATAATTCAAAGAATTATTTTCTGTGTAAAATATAGCAAATGATGGATCGAATTACTGGCAAATGGGTGCATTGCAATGTAACTTTGAGAAGTAAATTAAAGCAATTTCTCTATGCATTTAGTTACAAAAAAATGAACTCTAGTCATTGATACTTACCCATTAAATGAATATCACATACATAAAACCGTTATCGCGGAAGAAAAGTGACACAATTCAAAGCATAGGAATAGAATATTAAATTTTTAATGAAATCAGGCTCTTATCATTTTCTTCCAGACCAACGATATGTTTCACCGCAAAAACTATGTAATACCATATATTTTATAACATGGTCGTCTTTGGTGTATAGTTTTGACCAATAATTGCATAACCATAATATTGACTATCAATAACGGCTATACACACATCGATGCATTCTTCAAATATAATACAAGATTTCGAAATTCAATTCAATTTTATTTATTACAAATATTTCTATAGAAATGGATAAGATTAAATTTGAAATAGCTTTTAAAGTACCCAGCATTTCGAAATTACAGATTATTGTGTATTAGATTCTAATAATATATTGAAGTTCTGAATTCTATGGATATTTTGAATATTAGAATTTCGTAATCAATTTCCAAACCATTCAAAAAGGTGAACACAATTTTCTATACGTACAAAAATTGGTCTTTTCGATAATAGAAAATATTCCTGTTTGCATAACACTTTCTAACATTGAACGGTGAATATGATCGATTGAATGTGTTAACAAGTTTTCTGTTGAATCAATCGATAATAAATATCTACCATACTCGAAGAATTGATATTTTTATCATTTTCAAATATTTAATGGAATATATAAACATTTTATTATCTAATACTTACATCTAACTCTTAATGTTACAGGATTACTTGTTCCCTTTCCTTCGGTATTAGCGGCCAAACATGTATAATCACCGGCAGCTGATTTTTTTACATATTGTAGAACTAGTGACTGTTCAGTTAATATTGTTCCAGTGGTCAAATTGTGGTGTATTTCAACACCCTAATATAGAAGGGATAATCCGATTTAAGATTAGTATCGAGTATTCAATTAAATGGAACACTAATCGCCCCACATAAAGTCTCTCACACTTACATCATGAAACCATGTCAGTTTATATGGTTTTGGATTTGATCGGAACTGACATTCAAAATAAACTCCATCCCCTTCCTTTATATCATCTGGATTAAGAGATGAACCCATTTTCAATGTAACGATTGGCATATCTGTTGGAAATAGATTTATAAAAATTTAATTTTTTTTCCGTTATCAATAAATCTAAATTTAAACTTTATTTTTGTAATGAACTTGGAAAGTCCTTTAAATTAAAAATTTAGAATTCTACTTAAATTTCTATCTATACAAACTCTACTATGAGTCTGTTTCCATTTTCAAATTTGTAATCATTTTTATCTAGTTTTTTAAAACGAAATAATTTTGATTCGTTATTTCCAAAGGAGAAAATAGGAAAAAAATGGTTATATTATTAGAATCGAAATAACGATGAAAATTCATTGATTATTATTTAGATAAAGAATTCCCATGAGAAGTATGTCATAATCATTAAAATTCGCGCCTTTTGGGCGCCTTAAAAAGTATAGGCGAAATAATAGAAATGAGTTCTAATTAAAATAGAAATATTTAATGCAAACATTTCCTAATTTTCGCATTTTGCATAAATATAGAATTTACAAATATTAAAATTCATGGATTATAAAAATTTACATTTATTGAAGGTACGGAGATACGAAAAATCCCAAAATAATGGGAAAACAGACATATAATTGGAAATCAGACCAATTCGACCATAAACAGAGAGGTATTAGAATAGAAATTTCAATTTCACAATTAAATGTTATTAATTTGAGGAAAAAAAAAATTATTTTGAGATCGTCATTCAATAGAATAAATTATTAGGGTTGGGCGTTGGTATTTTATTTCCCCATTAAAACCTAAAAGCTGAAAGGTCTCTCGTTGTGATGAATTTTAATCGGATCGCTTTTGTCCGGTATATACAACATTCTCCCTTCAAATTGATTATATTCAAAATTATGCAGCATATTAATATTAAAATATTTTTGATACCCACATAAACTTGAATGAATTCATAATATCAGATAATTACGGAAAGGACTATGCCCCCGTATCATAACCCCAATCAGAAAATTGTTGATATTGAAATTATAATGAAAACATAGCCGAAGAGAAATTGGTACATATACATAATCAGAGTCAGAATATCTAATTAGTTAATTATTATGATTATTTTTGTTTTATTTGTAATTTAATTTTTTCTTTCATTTTATAATTTCGGAACGGGTAGAATTAGCACACTTAATTTCTAGTTTATTTATTTGTATAGGTGTCTAATTCTTAGAGATATAATCATTAGAAATTCAATTTAATTTGCATTTCCTTTCTCGTCGAATAAAGTTGGTTCTATTTTTGGGGTTGGTGTCTTAACCATCTTAACTTCAACTTATTTAGAAACTAATTAAAAAATATATCTGCTGAAAGATGAAAATCGAAATTAAGTACGTTAACTTCATTGAAACTTTTTCGAACTTTATCAAATTTTCAGAAGATTTTCTTCACTTTGTGGTATAAGAGATTCTCTTTATATAATCATTTAATTGTGACATTTTGGAATAAATAATTCGGTTCGACAGCTAAATTTAAATGGAAATTTTCATGTTAATTAAGAGCAACTTCTTTCTAATTTTAGAATGGTTTTGAAAGTATGTATGTACTACATATGAGTAAATTTTATTAGAAAACAATATCTTGTCGATAAATGGAAGTAAAATTACATTTTTTCGTTGATCAAATCAATAAATCTACAAGAATTATTTAAAACAACTGTAGTCAATGTCTTTTAGAAATATGTTGCTAAATATAGAAATTAGACACAAGGATTATATATTTAGTACATTGTATCAATGATCTTGGAAATATGTAAGCACAGAAAAAAAAAATTGATACAATTTTACTTCTAACCCAAAGCTACAGATGATTTCTTCGGAAACTAATTATAAGTACATATATGTATCTAGATTTAATATTATGATATACTCATTTGCATACAATAAATATTTTTGGTGAAGGTAATGTAAAAAGTTCATACGAATATCGAGAAATGTTGATAAAAGGAAAACTTTTACTTAGAAAACTTTATTCGAATTAAAAGGAAATTTAAGTATTCCTTGTACATATAACACTACTCGAATAGGACAGTGCTAAAACATCGTTAGTACATATATCATAAATAACAAAATATTAGATTATGTTAATGGAAGGGTACTGTCCTTAACAGTGGCGTGCCATCAAATGAGCAGAAGGCGCAGAACACACCTTCTAAAATTGGGCCAGCAAATCAGTTACATATTTTTATTTCATTAAATTACTATGTCAGTTAATAAAATTATTATTTTGTTTCTAACACTAATTATTTTAGTTAATTATTTGATTTCCATCGAATTTACATGAAGTTTTCAAAGGTTTTCCTATTTTAAAAGCTTTATTTTCCGAAACATATTTTTTCAGTTTTAAAATCCGTTTTCTAACGGTTCATTAAGAAATAAAAAATTTTCCAATGAAAAAGTTGAAAAATCTGGAAAGCTCATTGAAAGCTTAAAATTAAAATTTCGTTTTATATAATTTGGAATAGAATTCTTATCCCATTCATAAAATTCGAATGAAATATGAAGTGTTTGCAAAAAAGCTTTCCCAAAAAGTATTAAGCTGAACGAAAGTTTTAAGTCCTGAATCTATTTATTTTTTCGTCTCTAAATCTATTATCAGAAATCGATTGTTTATTGTCCCACACCATTATAAGCTCCATAAAAGCTTCATTATTCATTCAACTTAATATTTTACTTTTTAAAATTAATTTTCTATCCACATAATTGTCTGTATACGAAATTTTGAAATTTTCCTCAAAAAAAACTGCTAAAGTCCCGAAAGCTCATCGAAAATATTCATTAAAAGCAGGGAGATAGAGAAGAAAATGTGACCTTAGAATCCCCATAAAAACCGAAATGGTTGATTTTTTTGAGAAACTTTCTTAATAAAATCTCATCATTAATTACTTAAAAATGATTTGCCATCATTGGATTAGAAAATTTTTGGGAAAATTTCCCATTAAAGTTCTGAAGAATATTTCAATCAAAAATCGTTCGATTTCATTGAATTTTTTACAAGTTGATTTTTAATATTATTTTAACAACTTTAATTGTGTATGGAGCCCCTGACCTACATAAGGTGATGGATGACTTGAATTATCATCTATTCAACTACATTTCGAAAATTGAAATTTTCATATTGTCCGGAAAATGTTCACAATTTTTCAGAAAAGTATCAATTTTTGATAGGTACACCCTGTATCGACCCCTATAAAATCAGAGGATGACTTTAATGAAACAATTTGTTCCACAATTTCTTCATTTGACCCTTAAGTTTGTTTTCACCTAACCAGATTTTCCGGTAGAATGACTTTCATTGAGACATTTGAGACTAATGTGATCTGCTCCACTGATTCGATAATCAATCACAAGTCTGTTTGCCAATGTAGAATTTACCTTGTACATTTCAAATGTTTTCATTCTTTGTAAGGTAAATCCATCGCTTATCAGAACGCTTTTATAACCGTGATGTAAATATTGAAGAACTTCCGACAGTTTTGTTCCGCGGTGAGTTATTTGAAATTTTAACGCTGATTCCATTCCGAGAGATAATTCTGTTCCTAATTTCTGAAGTGTATTTATTAAAAATCTCAAAGTTGCGTCAGCATTTTATGTTTTGAGAACCGATACCGAAATACCGGTATTGATTAAATCAAATAACGGTATTTCGGTATTCAAAAAATGACCGATATTCCGGCATACCGGTAAACGGTATACCGGTATTGTATTCCCTAGTCGGTACATGTCGGTTACATGTCGGTTTTTGATATATTGTAGTATCTGATATTTAACGTTCCTTTAGTTAGGGAAGTTGTCAAAGTATACTTTGTCCACGATTGCTCGAATAGATGTCAATCAGGAGATACTTAACAAAATTCATAATTGAAACCAAATTTAACTAGGTCCGAAGGAACCCTTCATTTAAATGGAGGGAGGTCTCTATTTAGCAGTGAACTTTTATTGGCTGAAATATTGATCCCAGCACTGATTGATATTATCTAATTGTACCTGCACTCATTACTTGTACATTGGCAGATATAAGTTACCAGATAATCTAAAATGTGTTTTATTTTAATTATGTTGAAGTCCATATACAATACACATATAAGTAGGTACCAATCTACAGATAAACAAATATGATAAAAATGGGAGGCATACCGAAAATGCAATGAGCTTAAATTTTAAATAAGCCCCATATTGATTATATGCCGCAATGGTTGCTTAATGGTGTGGAAAATATATGGGTTTTCTTGGATATTATCTAAAAGTTTTCCTTTCTTTATTTTTTAGACGATTATCAATCTAATGTGTCAGCAAAATTAAAGTTTAAAACTTACATATGTAGTCTATCTTATTATTCCATTCTTTTAGAAGTTGCGGTGAATTGATTACCTATTTTACTTACTGATATTAGATACTTGCTTATATATACTATTTTACCTACCGATAAAATTTACAATTTTATAGGCATAATGATAGAAATTTTTATAATTTTCGATTATATCGAAATACAGCAAAATTTCTGTTACTTTGTTAGCAGTTCATTCGAACTTTCTTCAAAAACAACGATGAAGTTAAGCCACAGGGAAACTATTAAAAATTAATCTTCAGAAAGAGATGGGAAATTCATTCAAGTATTATTTGTTGTTGTTGCATGAAACTTAAAATTTTCTTTTATAAAATAAAATATATAAAATTGCATTGATTTCTAGCGCCGAATGTTTTGTGGATTTATGAACTTTTGGTAAGAAATATTAATACAAAAGATTATTAAGCAAAACTATAAAGAAAAGTTTTCTTCTTAAGATTTATTTATAATTTAATATAAAATACAGCAAATTCAATTATCAAACTTTTCCGGGCGATAAAATTTATTATTTATTGTGGAAAATTTTCGTACAACTTATTATTTATCGAAAAGTGTTTTCGGTTTGTAATAAAAGGATATATGGAACCGGTGTGGCTTAAGGTCAAGGAAACAATTTACATGAATATTATATTTATAATTTTTAAATAATCCGTCATTATCTAATGGAATTCTAAAAAAAAAAATACAATGAATTTAAATTTATATTGTATATAAATATAGAAATGGGGATTAAGGATAAAGATTGCCGTTTAAATGTTACAATTTGCAATAATAAATTATTTAGATTAGTTTTTATGGAACACCAGTTCCCCGAAAAAATTATAAAATTTGGCAATATAATTTATTTAAAACATTTAATATTCATTTTGCATTATAGGTGAATAATAAATTGCTATTGGATACGATTATGCTTTATGATGCAAGGGTAGGTATATATACATTTTATATAATTTTGGCCTTTTGCCATGGCACATTACCAAACTGTAATCCATTTCAAATTCAGCCAAAGGGAAAAAGAATGCAAGATAAGATGGTTGTGGGAAATATATTCTCCATAAATTGCATATATGCAAAAGCGAATCTGAGTGACAAAAAATGTATTTCCAAAAAACGAAGGGTATTTTCAGATTAGGAAAGAGAACGAAGAATTTGAATAATAATATAAAATTTATAAATGTTCTTTTTATCCGTTGATCATCCGAATCGTATATTCTTTCCGTACAGTTTTTTTTTTAGGAAGAAATGCTAATCATCCCTTAATCGTTTTATACGCATTATATCTTATAAATGATGTACCTCTGAATAATGCGGATAAAACGTAAATGCACGAAGAAATAAAGGATGTAAATCTCTGGTTTTTCTATCTATAAAAAGTAGCATATTTGATATGAATGGAGGGGTCATATAAATCAGGATAAAAATGGTTAATGGCATTACAACTTTCTGGATTATCGTCGAAAAGAAATGTCTAATGGTTTAATTATGCAATACAAAAGCTTTTAATTTGGCTTATAAAGTTCTTGGATTTCTGTTTCGGTCGGCGAAACCGATTTATTTAATTATTTTGTGTGAGGATTTATGATAGTTATTTTGCTTTGTATTAAGAACCGTCTCAATTAACATTTATGCGTTTTGCTAAATTCTAACAAATAAATCTAATAAAACTTTAATTGTATTACTTTGTATAACTTCCTTTCCTATCAACATTATAACACAACACAAATGATTTAATTCCCAATTCAATTTAATTTAATATAATATATTCGGGTTTCTGATTTTGGGTTGTTTGGAATGTTTCGTTTTTGGAAATAGGATCCTCTAATGAGTATTACTATTAGGACAAAACGGGCAAACGTAATTTAATCAATTGATAACTTACTAATTTATAAGTATGTAATGCATTACTTATAATTCAAATAAACACTTAAAAATATGACAACCCAAAGTAAGCAGTAAGCCATTTTAAATATTTAGTATTTTATTAAGAAAATAGCAAATAAATTATTATTTGCAAGCACTTAGAAAAAATTGTATTTGCATATTTTACTACGTTCAAATATATCATGTACAGTGGCGTACGGTCAACATATCCATAAGGTGTGCAGAATAACCCCTTCACCTTTATCAGTGCTAATACTGGAAGGCTTGCCGAATATTTTGTTCGGCCGGATAAAAATATAAAAACGCGGAAAGTTGCTTGGACAGTTAGGTATTGTACAAATACAAATATTAAATACAGTAGAATCCCGATATACCGTATCTTCAAGTGGATAAAGGAAAAATATAATAGGGTAGACCGGGGCACGTTGTCACACGGGGCACGTTGTCACAATGGCTCTATTGCGAGAAGTATTCACTATAGC
>JANTOP010014862.1:0-14318 GCA_027564815.1 Symmerus nobilis | reverse complement strand
ACTTCCTATCTCTTCTAGATTCTGAGCTAGAGCTCAAGATGTGCAAACGTGGCTCTTTCACCCCACTCTACCCTACTTAGTGAACAACAAAACGTTATCATTTGGATTATTTGGATTTTTCTCCAAGTCTGAAAATATGTAATTCTTCATAGTTATCGGACATGAAACATTATCCTTTTTCCTGTAAAAAGAAATCTGTATATAATTTATAAGACTATTTTAAACATCTATTGTACAGAAGTTACCACTGTTCTATTAGTGGATAACAATAATAGAGCATCGCATGGACGTTTTATCAACGTTAAACCTGCCGTTGGTCTACTAACATCGACCGCTCGTACATTTATACAGGAAGGCGTAACGACCGAATATGCTACCCAAGTGGTCGGTACGACATTGGACAATGGACGTTTATACGCACAATTATTGACAAAAACGTCACGTGTACTATACGACGATCCAATCCATTCAAACCTTCCGCCCGCGTTCCATAAATCCCAAAACGTTGATGACCGACAAAATGATATATTTGCTGATGACCAAATGACATTTATCAGGAACACTGACTATATTGCGCCAGATAGTCCCAGTACGTACGTTGTGTATGCGTCGAATAGTGAACCACAGTTAAAAGTTATTGAACCAGTACAGTCCACGTGGTTGCCAGTTAAAAATGATACCAAAATATCGGTTAATATCACCTCCTCTACTGTTGGTATTCAACCGCTGCCGGTTCAACCAAAAAATAACCTTCCAACAGTAACTATAAAAAATGAATTTTCGCCCAGTGGATTCTCTTGGAATGACCCGGCTTTGGATGGGGAACAATACGATATTGTAACAGATCGTCTTGTTGATCAACGTAACGGAAAGAAGTTAAAAGATCCGAATCAGGTTATTCAGAAACAATTAACTTCCGTTACATATTATGGATTCGCTGATTTCACAACAGTTGTTGGCGATACAGTTATTATATTCTCGCCAAGCACAGCTGCTCCCCAACTACCAGACGGCCATATTACAACAATTACAGGAGCCGCTACAATCCAGGAAACTATCGAACCAACGAAAATGATTGAAGTAGTTACGAGATTAGAAACGATTGACATACAGACAGAACCATCAATTGAGGAGGAGGAACCAAAACCAGTACCAGAAACAACAACAGTTGAATTAGTGGAAGAGGACTTTGAAGAAACGACAGAACCGAAGTTAGAAAGAACGACTGAACCGATTGGGATTATTGAAATAGAACAGACAACTGTTCAGGTGGAAGAAGATCGGGAAGAAGTTGAGTTCCATAAAAAATCATCAGTATTAGCGAAGGAACAGGATAGCCAACAGTATGATAGTACAACATCAACAATTGAATTAGATTCATCGGTTATTCAACCATCAGAAATGACGACTACAACGCCTATGCTTTCAACCCCATCCCATGACGATATCGCTAAAATTCTAGCTTCCCTACAAGCAGCCGCTGCCTCAGTAGCAATTCCATCTAATATTGAACCATCTACTGTTGACGAGACGCAAATCTTTGGTGGCGTTACAACTATATTCTTTGAAGATGATATAGATCCATTTTTAGCTGTGGAACAATCTAAGGTTAACGAGGAACCGACGACGGAAGTGGTGACTGATCAACCTACAACAGAAAGACAGGAAGAAACAACTGAAATGGTAGATGTAACAACTGAACAGGAGACTACAACGGAGATTGGAACTACTGAAGAAATGGTGACAACAGAACAACAAGTTGTGGAGGAAGATGAGAAGCCAGGTCCAAGATGTTTGAATGGCATGAAAGCAACGCTGGCATTTAATTTCAAAACTGTAACATATACTCTCCCAAATGATGATAATAATTCACCACCGGAAACAAGTGAATCAATCTCTACAGAATTTTCATTTATCTGCTCAACGGAAGTAAGTCCTACGGCAACTATTGATGTCATTCAAGCTACTGAGACAACGAAAATGTCCGAAGTAGAGATCATGCCAACTTCTAGGCTCGATCCAGAAGTGGATGTTATCTATAAAACGTTGTATACAACCTACACATACTTAACGACTTTCTTCCATGAAGACACGTCTAGCGTGTCAAGTCGTAAAGAAGTCGTTACTAATGTTGTTACAACAAGTATTAATCCTGAAGAGATGTCGTCTATTTTAGCTGGTGCGGAGGAAGTTACATCATCAGATGCAACAGAGACGCTCAATTTATCGGGGATTGATGATATCATTGAACAGCAAATGACTGTAACTCCAACTCCAGCATTAAGTGATGATATTGAAACTTACTACACTACGTACACGTACTTTACAACGATTTTCGTAGATGGTGAAACAGAGATATCGAGCAGAACGGAAGTGTATACTAATTATGTCGCTGCAACACCTGTTGCGCAAATAGAGTCAACAGTGAAGAGAGACCATGTGTTAGAAACAAGGATGGTGACTGATTCGCTAGCCGAGCAAGACGTTATTGACAATAACGTGATTGAATTAGGCCCAGTGGATCGAAAATACTCAACTTTATCCCGAAATAATGAAGATGATGAAAGGATAACTAGAATAACAGACGTGCGAAGCAGTAGTTCTGATGGCGATCGTCAAATCATAGAAAATGTTAATCGACAGTGGAATGGGCTTTTAGATGATCAAATTAGCTCGGAAAGTAATACAGACGATGTACTTCCAGCACCGACTCTCCTACTACAAACCAGCTACACAACATTTACCTACTTCACAACGATGTATATTGGTAGTCTCTCAAGCAATGTGCTGAGCCGTTTAGAAACCGTAACAAATGTTGTAACGGAAACATTACAACCAACTCAATCGATTCGGTTAGCTGATGCAACGCTACCAATTACATATTTTACAACATTTACTTACTGGACAACGCTCTATCGAGACGGAGAAATTATGACAACAAGTCGCGAGGAAACAGTTTCAAATGTTGTGAGGCCAACACCAACACCAACACCAGCGTTAACCGAAGTAAGTGATTCTCTGGCGGTATCGGTACCCTCCATTACCCTTTCAGTTCTCCCCCTAAACACATCTTCGGAACAGCCTGAAATCGTACAATCAACCACTTCAATAATTGACCCATCTGAACCCACAACTTACTATACAACTTATACTTACTTTACGACTTCTTATGTTGGCGACGAGACTGTGTTAAACAGCCGCTTTGAAACCGTTACAAATGTTATCGATCCAACAAAATCTGTAAGTACAGTTCCCGAGAGAACAGTTGTCTCAATAAATCACGGACACATTATTGATGCCGATAATATTTCGACTATATTCTTTACAACGGAAGCGTTTGATACAGTTCAAAATTCACAACCCACACGTATAGTTGAGAGTACATCAACAGTTCGTGTCGATGAAGAGAAGAAGTCGACTCAAACGCCAGCTCCTACTGGGCCTAGAACCGGATTGGTGCGCCGTATTGATGGGACAATTATTGCGAATGCAACAACAACCCTATACGCATCGAAAGTGATAGGGACGATAATTGATGGACGTTACGCTCAAATCATAGAGTCCACATCAAGTTTCTTGGTGGAAAAGACTACAGAACCTAGTTCCATTCAAATTGAACCAACAGCTGTTAATGAAGCTGTTCAATCTACCATTTTTAATTCAATATCAGCTTCTTTAACCCCAGCTACTATTGAAGGTTCAATAACTGATGCTCCAGAAGAGGAAACGACTGATAGTGGAGAGGGGGAGGAGGAGGATGAAGGTGAAGGGGATGAGGATGATTCAGAGGAAGGTAGGAAGAAGTCGCGATTAACATTTTCATCTCGGAAGCGAACATTTACACCAGCCATTCGACCATTTGCATCTAGAAATCGGCCAACATTCAATCCGAAGCGAAAAAATGTTGCTGCAAGCAGCGCAACAATTATTTCTCGTTCAGATTTTACCCCAACAATAACCGCAACGCCAGCACTGAAGTCTGGTCGTTTTGGTTCAGCGAGACGTTCATCTGGCCAATTATCTTTTACTCCATCTTCATCTTCATCACGTCGCGGCTTCTCTCGAACCCGAAATAATCCAGCAGCTGTGCAGACATCTGGTTATTCACCGAGTAGTCGAAGATCATCAATAGGACGACAAGCGTCTGGGCCAGTTTCTGGGTTATTTGGATCATCATCTAAACGGCCTTTGCCGTTCAGATCGTCTGGTTTAATTCGGCCAACTGCAAGTAGCCGATTTCGACTACAACCGAGCAGTAGGGCATCCATTGTTCCAACAACACCACAGCCACCTGTTGATCAAATAGATGATCTAGACACAACATTAACTGAGGACTCAATAACTGAATCGTTAGATGAAGAAGTTGCCACAACGACAGAAAATACCCGTCGAAATCAAAATCCATTATTAAGATTTCGTCGACCTTTAGCTGGTCGAGCTTATGGGGCAACAGTGGCTTCTCGAAGGCCGCCAACACCTCGACGACAAGCTGCCGCAACGACAACAACAACGACTACTACTCCCCGCCCTAAACCATCAAGACCAGCGTTCCAGCGACCAGCTTACTCTCCGCAAAATCGACCACGAACTTCCTCTAATCTCTTTCCACCTAGAACTCTATTCCGACCAACAGCTGCAATTAACCAGAATCTAGATACAGAAGATCCAGACGATGAATTAGATCCACTAGACGCTGAGTATGATGATGGAGGAGAATCAACTTTAACGAAACGACAAAATGAAAAGAAATCGAAGAGGATAAAGCGTCAAATTGATTATGGAGCGAGATCTAGATTTCGTCGGCCCCAAACAATTCGGCCTACGACTGAGGAACAGTATGAGGTGGAGGAAGAACCCACAGTTCGTCCAGTAAAATCGGTGGGAACAAATAGATTCAGTTCACGTGGACGAACACCAATTCGAGCGACCCCTACTAAGCCAACTCGTCAACAGTTCACTTTACGGGAAAAGGATACCCAGCCAGTACAGTCCCCTGCAAGAACTTCAAATTTTCGTAGTCGAAATCAGTCAGGTTCGACCTTTACCCCATCATCTCGTCGTAAAGGAACTACTACGGTTTCATCTCGCCCCAAACAACCCCGTTTAAGAAGTTTTGGACAATCGGAAGCAAATAGTTACCGACCAACTAGTCGATCGTCAAGCCGATCAAATCGTCAACGTACTGCTGGTCGGACGGGTCAACAAAATCGTCGAGTTGTGGACGAACATGTTGTGCAGCCAAGTTTTGATGGACGCATTACCGTAACTCATCACATTCCAACTGAAATAACAATATCTTCCGTTAACGGTAAATCAACGGAATATAAGAATTTACTGACAGCTAAAATTAGTACAGAAATATTGGCGCCGAAGCGTTATACGACAATTCGGGGACAAAATGGTGGTTCCCAGTTAATATTAAATACGGAATTAACGAATATTAATAATAATGGCGCAACGGAAGTTACGCAGTTTGTGTTGAAGGAGACGCCAACTACAACTGTTACTTATACGCCAACAACGATTCGAAATAGAAAGACCTCCTTTTCGCATATCATCCCTAGCACGGTTTATAATGTGGAGCAGGTTGTCTCAACTATACAACCAAGATTAGATGCTAACGCTCCATTAGCTAACATCTTATTGTCCCAGCTGTTGTTAGGAAACTTAGGGTTATCAGGACAGCAAGCTTTGTTAGGGTTACAAGCCCCTCAACCAGCTATCGGTCCTCCAACCCCAATGACTGAATATAAAACACGTACAACAACTTATGTAACATCGGTAACTGATGCTACATCTACCGTACTACCAATCACATTACGCGGAATGTCAATTTTAACGACAATCGTTGAGAGTAATGTTAATGTAATAACGGCAACCGAATATTTGACAGATACCATCGTGACAACGCCAACTATACAACAGTCACAACAATTTAATAGTCTTTTGTTACCGTTATTGTTACAGCAACAGCAACAACAACAACAGCAACAACAACAACAAATATTACCGGCAAATTTATTAGGTCAAGTAGGATTGTTACAGCAATTAGGAGCAGGTTTACAACAAACGAAAGATAGTGATATAAATGATTTGTTATCAGATTCGAATGGGGAAGAGACTTCGGATGATTATCCCATTGAAACAGATCCGAACCAGGATTTAACGCCGCTGAAAGTTGGGCGTGCTAAGAAGTATGGTGGGAAATCAACGGTAATGAATTTACCGCCATTGGAGACCAGTATTGTTACCTTATATGTGTCAGGTCGACGTCCTGGCGATTTTTCTACAATTCTATCAACTGTTATTGTTGATCCGAACGCAAGTACGTTACGTAAACGTGCCGTTGATACGGTAATTTTACAACCATCGAAATTACTGTCCAATGATTACTTGACTGCAGATGAAAGTAGGTTCGAGTTAATTTATTCACCGTTAAATTTAAATTCGATTGATTCAAGTGAAAATCTATTGGTTACTGATAGCTTAGAGTCTGTAGTTGGGGATTTAAATGAACGGTCCGTTCGTATTGATAGTCAAATGTCGAATAATTTGAGAATTTCAACGACAACGGTGAAATTCCAACCACCACAAACAGTTGGAGATTTTTTAGTAGATCGGACCTTTTAAATGGAACGTTTCAATCCATTTTTAAGGTCGGCGATAGTGGGAAGATTGAAACAAAACGTCGGAAACGTCAAGTAAATGATTCGTCCCCTCAAATAATCCGTAGAAAATTAATAAAACGTTTAAAATCAACACTGACACCAATCCCAAGTTCTTATTCGAATCGTAGACGTGTCGTTAAGAAAACACGTCGTACGACTGTTGTACCAGAAGCGACAATGCGTCGTGTCATCCGAAAAACGATAACACGTCGCCGATTATATTCAACACCGATTCTTACAACATCGGACATCTACCTCGAAACTCGGGTTACAAATGACACGCGACAACGAACGTACACGTATGTGGTGACCCGTGTTCATGATAATCAATCGGATGTTATGTCATCGACAACTGTACGTCAACAAATTGTACCGGTTACGCAAACTATAACCCATACAACAGTTCGGACTGTAGACTTGGCGATTACAGCAACGCCAATTGTATAAAATCAATCAAATAAAAACAACCAAATAAATAATCCTTGAATTTAAAATATGTTTCCCATCCCATTACGAACCTTTCATCATCACCTATCATAAATTACCCTGTGAAGAAAGCTTTTGACTCGAAATAATTTAAAAATAAAGCTTTTCGGATTCGTCTGAAAGCAAAACAGGTGAGACAACCTAAGAAACTATATCATTTAAAAAATAACCGCTATTACATTCGAGCATTATTCTTTCCATTGAAACACGTGTCATCCTCATACTTAATTCATTTAAAATTGGTGATTGAAGTTAAGTTAAGTTGGGAATGGTACAAGGATAAACAAATTAACCAACTAACAGTTCCATTAACCATCTGAAAACAATGCATAAAGTCGAGGAAAGTCCTTGCTTCCTTCACTATTTTATTAAAATAAAATTAACCCAAACACCTATTCCGACTATTATTTTATTTTCTTTCATTTAACTAATCGTTGAAATATTAATCCAAAAGCTGAAACAAAACACTCATTCCATCAATACAACGAACTAATTGATAAGGGCGGCGGTAGTAATGGTCAGAATGGTCCATCCGAATGGTCAGATGAGCCTCGTCTTAATTTGGCCACCCGCATCATGTCTAATGGTGTTGGCGTTATTGTTGCAAGCGACAAAACCACACTACCTGGTGATCCAACAAAAATTGTCCGCCTTCTACCAAACGGTGCCTACAAACCAATGACATTAGCACCAAGTACCGTTACCGATCATATGGTAATGTTACTACCTGATAATCCACCACAATTTAATGAATTTAGTCATCAGTTGGTAACAAGGACGTGCCTGACTACGTACACATACTTAACGACCTATCGCCAAAGTGGGACGACAACGATTGAAAGTCGAGAGAAAGTTATATCAAATACGGCGACAGAAGATCGTAATCCTTTAATTCAGCCCACTCAAACATTCACCGGTATTACCCTGTCTCAGGTAGGACTCTGTGTATCTGTTACCCTATATGTGTAAAGGATTGTTTAACTTAATTTCTGGGTTATATTCTAGACCCCTAAATTGACCGTTGGCATATTCCCGACAACATACACTTACTTAAATACAATTGTTGACGGTGATGTTCCAGTAGTAATGACCTCAAAACATACCGTTATGAATACGATAACCGCTCCCGATTTGAATGTGCTACAACCTTCCGAACCAGCTAATTATGATTCAAACACATACTACAGTACAGTTACATTAACGAAAACCCTATCAGATGATCGATTGATAACGGTATTAAGTACGACTGATGTCTTAACACAAGTCGTTGTTACCGAATCGTTGCCAATAACGATTCGGGCCACAAAAACCTACCGGACAACATTCACATACTTTACAACAATTGTCGAGAATAAACCAGAAAATGGTTCAACAGTGATTAATTCCCGGACGAGATTAGTGGAAACGGTACGAACGGAAACTATAGATGAGACGAATTTACCAACGGAAAGTATCGATCAATTAAGGGATTCGTTATCGTTATCAGACAGTTTTGTTACCGTTGCCACATTAATCGACGGACAATCATTAGAAATAACAGCTGTACGACCTTTATTGGATAAATCTGAATCAGTTCCGGATTTGGATCAAGAGGTAGCAGAATCTGTAAATGAATTACCGACAGTTGTAAAGCGTCCTGAAAAGATTACTAATCTGATAGGTTCATTGAATTTCGGGCCAATGATAAATGCTGTCGCAGATTTATTGCAGACCCAATTGGCTCGAAATCGGGCCAACGAAACCATTAAGAAGCCGTCAAAGCGTCAGAAACAATCGATTAAAAATCTATCTATCGATGATGGAATTAAACCGAACAATGGGGTTCCAATTTACATTCCAATCGACCCATCTGGATTCCCATTACGGTCGCAAGAGATTTTTATGGGTCCGTCAGCTCATCAGAGTAGCCTTGTGAATGGTGGCATACCCATTTCTCCTGGCGATATTATCACAACGAATTCGGATGTTATAATTGGGAGGCCTACTGGTTATGGGCCTCGGCTACCATTTAAGGAGACCGATAAACTTATCGGCTACGCATCCGATAAAAATTTGAATTATATTGGACCGCCACCACCTTTAGTACCCACAACTGCAATGAAACCATCGCCGAAATATGGGAAACGACCAGCACATAAATCTGTTTGGCCAAAAATCATACCAATTCGTAATGATTTAGATTTGACTTGGATGAGACCACCTCCGCCTCCACCCATCCCCCCTCGACTCACCGGAAACGAAGTGTTAGAAATAAAAAGGATACCGGAAGTATATAGTGCCGATTTTCCAGCCGTACATGTTATTCAACGGCCGCTGGATCAAAGAAAACCGATTGCTGGTGATATGGTTAAATTTACCGGTAAAATCCGAGCAGTTTCTGGTCAAAATACCATACCGTTAGAACGTCCAAATAACCGGAAATGGTTTAATCAATCAATGGGCTCAATGGTGGTGGCTCAATCAATTTTAGTCGTTGCTAGTACTGTCCCAATCCCTACAACACCTACTTATCTACCAACCTCGTCCACACCATCGCTCACCTTATTACCAGAGATAATCCAGCAATCATATGAAGACCCGCTACTTGTCGATATTCAACCATCCCAAATAGCGAACGTAATTATACCACATGGGAGCACAACAGCCTTTGTGTATGGTGGAGCTATTGAGCCACATCGTAATGGGGAATATTTCGATGACCCAGAACCATATCCAGACGTTGAAATATCTGTTCAAGGGGCGTCTGGTAACCGAACGGCCTTCAGTGAACAGAAAGTCAACCTTCTAGCAGATGTTTTAAATCATGACGTCAACTTGAATGCTCCCCCAATCCATTTTAATGGAACAATTGATATTGAGGATGGAGTGGTCGAGGAATCCAATCTAATCCCTGTTCGACCAATCCTTCAACAAAATAATTCATTTGTTGTCCCGAAAAAAACGGGCCCAGTAAAAAAATTTAATTACGTGGATCCTGTGTCGATAAATGATTTGGTAACAACGCCAGAACCTATACGGTTGAATATATTGCGACCTCCTCCCCCTCCAACACCAAATAAATTAATGTTACCCCCTTATAAGCGACGCGCTGGGAGTCCAATTAGACCATCAAATGGCCCGCAAACTGAGGAACCATTTGATCCTGAATTGACTCGAATACCATCTGTAGTTACTGTAACGGAAGTTTCAAATCGTTCTGATTCGCTTGATGGGGACGAGGAAATATTTGATTTTAAGGAGACAGTAAATCGACCGAATTATGGAGTTCTTCTTCCAGCCGTTATTATGCAACCCCCGCCGGCACAGTCAACGAAACAATCCATTGATCAGAAAGTGATGGGAATGCTTCCACCACCAGTCCCTTCAACTATACCCACAACGACTACACGGCCATTGTCCGAACGAACAACAAAATGGCCAACATTTGTACCAACAAAAATTCCACTAAATAATTGGTCGCAATCCCAACGAACAAAAGTTACAACTCGAAATACAATCCGGACAACAACAGAGAGGTCTTTAAAGATTCAGTCTACAGAACGACCAGTTACGACAACAACAACTCAGACTACTCCTTCTGATTCTCCTATAGATCCTATAGATGATTTATTGAAGGATGTTAAGAGTCCGATTCAAAATAAATCGGTTGCTAACATCGAAATAGCCAAACCGTCTAAAACTAAGCCAGATACAGTTCAAAATCGATCAATTTTGAGTTCTTCGATTGAGTTATTGGCTAATACTCGATTCATTGTACCCCGTCCAACTATTCTTCCTACGAAATTCATTACGAACACTAAAACTTTAACGGTAACAACGACAAAAACGACCGTTATCAAAAGTCAGGGACTTCCACCATCAACATTAACTGAAACCTTAACGAAAATTGAAACGGAAACTGTAGTTGATACGATAACGCATACGTTTATCAAGCCAACGCATATCACTGTAACAAATCAAGTAGAGACAACGATCGATAGGCCTGATATTGGGTCAATACAACCAACGAAAACGGTTCAATTTATAGGGACAACGCATCCTTTAAATCCGACAACATTCACTGAATTAGAACAGGAAGTGGATGGGGGGAAGAGGAAAGATAATGATAGTTTATTTGTTGTAATGACAGATGATCGTAACGTTGGCCATATCGATATAAATCCATCGATTCTGCTTGAAGCGAGCGACGTTGATGATGTAGCTATTAGGGATGAGGACGATACAAGTCAGGATGTTGATCAAGTGTTGTTAGGGGGAATATTGATAGCGTCACCACCACGATCAAGTCGCCCCGGTAGTAAAGTTCAGGCATGTCAACCAGAATGTCGTGCGAAGCGTAATGAATTATGTGAGCTACGATTTGGAGAACATAAATGTGTTTGTCGGCCTGGCTTTGCTCGAATGTTTCCCGATCGTCCATGTAAACGTAAGTAGATGAATCCCATTACCCATTTAGGACTAAAGATTGAACGTTAAGTGTTAATCTTTTTCAGCCACTTATACCTACACGATAAAATTACCGTTAGATCGGTTGGGCCATGAACCGTTACGATATGAAGAGACGTTAGAAAAGATTAATTCGCCAAGGTATCGGCATCTAGCTGACGTTACGCATAGCAGCGTAGATAGGATGATAATGCAGTCAGATTTACGTGACATCTATCACGGTGTCCGGGTAATGAAATTTGAAAATCGAACAGGAAGTAACAGATTGACGGAAGTTGGAAGTGAATTTTACTTGCAATTATCAGAGAAAAGGGAACCCGAACGATTGGTTACTGCAATTAAGAAATATCTACGTTCATCAAATTATAGTATTGGTGGTACAGATTTGTTTACCACCAATCCCGACTTTGACGAATTTACCGTTTCCGATTTTAATGAATGTTTAACGGGACAATTTCACGATTGTTCTAGTGAAGCGCATTGTTTTAATTTACCCGGAACGTATACTTGTAGCTGTCGTGATGGTTTTGCTGACCTATCAGAGAATCCTATCTATCCAGGACGAATTTGTTCTGCGGATCAGATAGGTTGTGAGCGGTGTCACTATCACGGCCGTTGCATAAGAACAGACAATATAGCAGGAAATGATGTGGATACTGAACCTGGCCAACATTGTGATTGCTTTCAGTGGTATGGGGGGGAAAGTTGTCAATTGAATTTAAAAGGTTTGAAAGTTAACGCAAGATAATCTAATCCTAATCATAACTATTGTTATCTCTTTAGTCACTTTAATTGGATTAGTTACATTAGGTGCTGTTCTCTTCTTACTACTCATTATCTGTATCACATTAACCTGCTGCTCAAAATCAGGACACAGTCGATTAATATCTGATACCTCAACGCTTCAACGGTCAATTGGTATTATTATACCACCGCCACCTCCATCTTACGCCCCACCGAAAATAATTCGACGACGTCAGTCGAAAGTTAAGAATGACCAGAGAGCGATGCTACATGAGACGAGCAGTGAATCGAGCGTAGATACAACGACAACGTTACCATACGTTGAGAAGGTATAGATATCTACAGTTCCTACCTCTATTTTCCCCATTTTATCGCCCGATATCCGTTCCTTAGATAGCTGATTCCACAGGAAAAAATCAGATGACTCTAGAACAAAAAGATCGTTCATTAACGGTAATGATACCTCGTGCAAAATATCAACCGAATTCGGCAACCTTTACACAATTCGGTATACAGACAACCGCTCTGCCTAGATCAAAGTATGATTTAGGACCAGACCGTAGTCAAATTGATTCCATTTGCAGTACGACGGAAGCAAAATTATTAAGCTATCTGGATATTGATCCAAGAAAATCTCTGGTAAGGGTTTCGTAGATCGGAAAGGGGTTATATTTAATTGTATATCACCTACTTTGTCGCTTCCAGGAAAAATTGCCAATTAAGAAACATCATCACCCAAATTGTTTGGCAGCGACAACAAATCGAACTTTTACTGATTGCGAGTGTACGCTAGAACGGCATGGTGGTGCCTTGGTATCAGCTGGATTTGAGGTATCGGCCACGGTAAATGAGACGGTAATTGGGCAATTAGAGCGGCCTATTGAATTGAATGAATGGTTGATTAGTCCACAACAAAATGAGTTGTATGCTTCTCGTTGTATTTTTATGTGTATCATATTTGACCGGGAATTATCTCTACTTTCAGAACGGTGTCTGAAGCCCGATCTTACGACGAGACAACAGTACAGGCGCCAGTTAAATTATTACGAAGCATGTCGTCACATTTGAATAATGACGTAATGATTTTGATTGCTTCAAATACAGGGAATGAAATTAATTGACATAACCTTTCTTTCAGGAAGCGAATACGATGGCGGAAAGGGATTTAGGATCGACGTTTTTATTGCCGCACACTCATTTATACAAACCGGATCGGGTATATACATTTGGCTCTAATACCAAGATCTCAATAATTTTTATTTTCTAATGATAGGGCAGCGACATTTCCGGTTTCGATTCATTGTAAAGTAGGTTCTACGGACAGGAAGCCGATGATAATTTCAAGGATTCAGTTAAACGTTAAACTAAAAGGGATTTGTACAGTTTTTTTTTATTTAAATATTCGATCAGAAATTTGTGCCAAAACTCGTATATTTTTTTTAATTAATTTATTTGAAAGAAAAAGTTTTTAACAGGAAATTCGTTTAATCTTTAAGCCATATTTATGTAATTTTAAAAGCTAATTGTATATAAAGAATGAAAAGATACAAAATATTTATATAAAATGATTAATAATAATTTTTAAAACCTTAGTTATATTATTATAATCAATTTAAAATTATTGAAATTGTAATGAATATTAAAAGTGTTCAAAATGTGAATGGATTTTCTCCATATGCTTTTATTGATTTGTCCAATAAGAAAATCCACTCAAAATTGAAACATAAACTAAATTAAATTTAATTACAAATAATAATTTACTTCTATTTTATGACAAATCTTAAGGTTGAGTTACTGTACTTTCCAATTTAAATTTAAATATTAATTTCTGGGCACTCTGTATACAGCAAGGGTGTCAAACTCACGGCCCGCGGGCCGCATGCGGTCCGCAACGTATAACCAGAGATATATAAATACCGAGATATTCAGCTTATACAAAAAAATCCTAACTTTTTAAAGGGTACACCTGTAAAA
>JANTOP010014851.1:0-14323 GCA_027564815.1 Symmerus nobilis | reverse complement strand
AGAAAGATGCAAGCAATAAATTGAATTATTAACATTTTTATAAACTCTACTTTTTTTCGATAAAGAAAAGTAAAAATTTAAAATTGTAACGGTAAATAACGTTATAACCTAACGAAAAAATTTAATTTTTCGGTATTTTACCTGAAACCGAAACCGAAAATAATTATCTTTTCGGTAGCAACGAAATGAATAACGTTACTTAATTTTTTTGGGTATTCCAACACTGATTTAAATTATATTTATAATTATTATGACTATTATTAATTATTATTATTTTGGTGAAAAATACGTCAAATCAACCAGGCTTATATAGATCTCGGAAGTAACTATTTTAATTTCTTGTTAATTCTTGTAATTTTATTCGATAGATCTTATAAAATAAAAAATTCGACATAACACATGTTTTTCTGACGCGCAGTTTCCGAGAAATGTGACGTCATAATTTGGCAAAAATTGAAAACATAGCAGGTTTGTAATATATGTAGAATAAAAACTACCCGTCCGATTTTAATGATCGAGGGTATTTTAAAAAGGGAAAATACAGTACATTTTATGAAAAAATGGGGGTGGCCGAAAAACTACACTGAAAAAAATTTAAAATAAAATATGTTTTTACTGAATTAATTTTTAAGGAACTCCATTTTTAAAAAAATTTTTTTTTATTTTCATATTCTATAATTCTATATTATAAAATTAATTTCAAAAAATTGGACATGTATTATTTTTTGTTTAATTTATAAAATTTTATATTTAGCAATGTTTAAATATTTTTTCACTTTTCTAATATTTTGTTAGTTAAATTAAATTATTTGAATAATTAGGCACTTTAAAAATAAAAATTTATATATAATATGATTTAATTCAAAAATTATTAACCCTTCCAATGACATAATGGCTGGAATGTCGAAGATTTTAATTTATTTACTTTAAGGGAGCAATACCTATAGAATTTTCCAACATCGATTTTTTTTCATATACATACATTATTTCGAAAGTATTATATTGAGAATATACTGGAAAACGGATGAATCGAAATATTAAATATTTACGGAGTTATCGCACAGTCAAGAGCAACGCCACAGTACACCGTTTTAAAATCTGCTGCAACTGTAGCTCAAGAACTTATTGATCGATCTGGCTGAAATTTTGGGAGGTTTCTGTCTATAACATTATCGGACGGATGTACCACAAATTTTCGCGTAAATAAACTACTTTTGGTATATAAAAATTGTCGAGAAAATAGTCGAAAATTTGAACATTTTATTAAACAGCCTACTAAATTTTTAATTTTGTACAGTTTTATAATTTTACAGGTTCCGCTGCACATATCTGTAATCGAAAAATATTTTTGTTTTCTGTTTCGGATCAATAGAAAAATTAAGACACCTGCAGCACCCTTCAATGTCTAAACAAACACGCCTAAAGAAATACCCCAGAGCGCCGCAATTTTGTTTTGTAAAAAATAAAATAAAATCTTTTTCAACACTTGGAAGTTATAATAAAGTAATGTCAAAATTTCAAAATGATGCGATTATTTTATTACCTTAAAAAGAATTCATAACAAGTGACTGATTTGCGGCCGTCTAAAGAGACTGTTCCCTTAAAGGGGTAGTAGTTGGTCTGGTCTGTCCATTTTACAACGGAAATCGAGATACCTTTTTCTCTAAAACTACTCAACCGATTTTCTTCAAATCCTGCATGCTAAATCTTGGCAATAAAATAAGAATTCTGTCTGGAGGATTTAAAAAAAAAAATTGAAGATTTTGCAGCATGTTGAAATTTTTTTTTCATATGAATTTCAACAAGGTGTAAAATCCGTAATATTTTTTTTAATTCCTCCAGACAGAATTTTTATTTTATAGCCTATAGCCATATATTATGCCATTGGTTTCTTCTATCAAATATTCGAACTACATTGATGTTTTCAGTATTTCTCCCATGTATTTTTCAACTAATTATTATTTTTATTGTTATTATTATTATTTTTATTTATTATTATTATTATTAATTATTATTTCTTATTAAATTCTTCAACTGATACTATTATTATTGGACAGTGATAGTGTATTGCCTAAAATAGTTCTCGATGAAAATTGTTGAATTATTACTTTGCATAAATTTGAGATTTTTCGCAGATAATAGTAAACGGTAAAATGGTAATACTGATGTCTTACAGAAGTAACCATTTATATTCGTAATTCATTTTTAAAACTAAATTCACATCTGCATATTGTCATAACATTTCTGTTTACATTAAATGTATAATACAATTGATAAAGCTACAGTATTAATACCAGGATTTGCTTATGAAAATGAACTGCAAATACTGTTTCTTATTGCATAAGACGACAGAATGGGTGTACATTTAAAATTTAATTTCATGAATTTAATAAATAATAACCAATCTGATCAAAACAAACTTAACGTTCTTTCAACAATAATTAAAATAATTGGATTAATTTTTGTTTTAGTTTCCTAAATATAATCAATAAAAGTAGTGTACAGGATGATCAGGATATTTTACTTAATTTATTCTCATATAATATGATCCGATGGATACGTAATCGATTCTTAATAATATTTAGAATAAATTATTTAGCGTTTTATAGATTTGCATATAGAATTTAAATTAGATTTTTATTTCATTTCGTAATAAATAACAATAATAGTTCTGGTAATTTGTGGTGAAAAATATCGGATTTATCATTTTGTTGGTTCACAAAATATATTATTTACTCCTTAATAAACTTTAAGTTGTTTCTCCCATAATACCAAATTAATATTAAATAATAATTATATGTACGATTGAGTGTACTTATTCATTTAGTAAATAAAATGTTGGTAAGTTCAAGGTTGTTTATTAATTATTTTTTATACGGAATGACGGATTCACTAGATGATGAGTTAATTGAATTATATTGTAGGTATACAAGTATATTACGAAGAGTTAACGAGATCTTTATTTTTAATCTATAATGAGATATTTTTTGCTAATATTTGTAATTATTTTGCACGGTATACTAAACTGGTGTCCACTATTTAATCACCAATTAAGAGTAACATTTTTAATTAAAGTCGTTAAAAATTAAACATACCACTATAATCAAAAACAAATATATCATGTTCACCAAATTAAAATTTTTCATTAAAGCAGATTTATTTTGCTCTGTTTAAGCGTTATTTCCAATTTATCAATAATAAAATTCTAGTAGCACTGCCTTTGATCGATCCGTCCTGAACAACTAGTTTTAAGATAATACCATTTGAAAATCACAATCGTTTATTTTATATAGTCCGGCCGATGGTTGATACTATATTTAAAGGAAAATAAAATGTTGTCTTGATTTACCTATATAATCAATGGTAGCTATATGCATTATGGGTGAATCTTTTTCCTTCTTATTATAGCAAATTAATAGCAAATTATTTGGAGTGTCGTCTTGTCGTCGCAATTCTTTAATGGTATCATCACGTTGCCTATTATAATTTTATTGAAGAGGTTAAAAAAAAATTAAATTTTTACAAAATATCGTACATTACGATACGAGTTTAATCCTATTTTCGTTCTTATTGATGTTTCAATGAAGTTCATACAGAAAAAATGAAGAGAAAAAATTATAAAACATTTCATGGAAACATAGATATAGAAAATCATACATTTGGTGGACACTTCGACCACGACATTATTTTTATATAAAAAGAAAAAATTTGGAAATCAATTTGACTAATATATAAAATACCCGAATAGTCTTTAGCAATAAAAAATATTACCAGTAAACTGTTATTAATATTATTGATTTCTTAATAACTGAACTGTCTATCCATCATTAGAAACTTCTATTAAAATAATAGAGGGTATTATAATAAAAATTATAATAAAATTTGCTTTTCTTTATTACTTAAAATATTAACTTATTAATTAGCATAAAAGAAAAATTCTTTCATTTTAATGTTATGTATTTGCGACTCTATTTAAAAAGATCTTCTTCCCATTTTCTTTATATTCAATCAAGAATTTCCGATTTTTATAAAGGATTAATTTAAAAAAATAAAATAGCATTAAAGTTTGAATTTTTTTAAATATAATTCTATTATAATTTTTTAAATCTGCCGAATTTATTATTGATTACATTAAGGTACATATACCCCATTTAAAACGTAAAAAAATACATTTTCATCATTTCATCATTTTTAAAACCTTTAACAAATCAGAGAAAAAAGTTACCAATCAAATCAGTTAGTGCCTTAGAGGCACATCGAAAGAATACCTGCAAAATTGATAAATTTATTTTGATATTTTGAAATTTCTGCTGAAATTAACTTTATTAAATGTATTTAAATATAAATTTACACTTCATATACAGTGCAACCTTGATATATCGAAACTCGATATATCGGACCTTGAAATATCGAATTCCTTGATTAATTTTCTCATTCCCCTTGAACCTGCCTATCACTCCAATGTATTTTTTACCTCTATATATCGAAGGACTTGTATGGAAGACCTCGATATTTCGAATTTTCATTGCTTACTTGGCTTGACATTGCACTCTATATATCGAATTTTTGGTTGCAAAACCTCTAATATCTATGTTATTTTAATTAGACACGAAGTCAACGACTATCGTTCATGTGCTCATCCATTGCTATTCTGGACGATGCTTTGAATATAGTAATACTTTCGGGCAGACAAACTACAATTTCAGATTTTTAGCAAAGCTGAACTTTAAACTTTTTATAAAATGATTATATGTATATCTGCTAAACTGATTACATATAGTTCAATAAAATCTAATTGTCTAATTGCAGTGAGTATACATTTGCTTTATCCCATGATTCGTATTAAAAAACTAATCATAAACGACTGTTGTGAACTTCTATATATCGATGTCAGTAAGAAATCACCTCGATAAATCGAACCTCGTTATATCGAAATCCTCGATATATAGAAGTTTTCTCGTTCCCCTTCAGGTTCTATATATCGAGGTTGCAATGTATTGCAATGCAATGTATAATTATATATGTTTTTTAGTGTTCTAAAAATACTCCACAAATACTCTGATTGCAACCCTCACAATATTTCTTCGAATTTCTTTAAATTTTCTGTGGACAAAATTCTGCAGAGCCGAGTCTTTGCAATGCATATGTATCCCCTACTCTAATAGTTCTATCCCCAGTTAAGAGGGGAAAGATTTGGGGGAATAATTTTGCTGTATGAAATACAAAATCGATTAAATCGATTACTTTTTTCCGCACTTTTTGTGTAAGGTATTTCTAATTTAAGTATTGTGGCCAAACCAGAGAAGACTTAATTTCGGTAATGAGCTTAATTTTTTAGGGAAATTATATTTTTGAAGGAAATAAAAAAAAATTGGAAAAAAAATTTCATTGAATTTTGAACAAAGTTTACCCAAAAAAAAATATATTTAAATCTTGGTTAATATTTCGAATTAAAATATAAAATATAATCTTAGTATAAACTATTTTTTTTTTATTATATCATGTTATAGGAAATCTTATAACCTATTCAGAAAGATGTTCACCTTTGAAATCAGTTAAAGAACATTGAACCGGCGTAGAATTGTTAGCCGAAGTCGGATCGATGGGAAACTTTCAGATATCTTATTTAGAACTACAACAACAATGTTTCTACAAAAATTCAGCTTTCCGCCACTTATTTCATAAAAAATTTTAATTTCACTGGACTATTAGTCTGAAAGCAATATTGTGAATATCTCAATTAATATTTAACTGATTTCAAAAGTGAACATCTTGTGAATATTTATTGTAATCCTCGCAAAAATAAAATTGTTTTCGATCACCCCTAATGTATATAGAATAAAACAGTTGATATATCGAAAAAAGTATATTGACTTATATAATTATTTTCTAACATTTCTACTCAATATCTTCTAATTATAAAGATATTGAAATCGAAAGACTTAAACGGCATACCCGATCATATACATATAATATAACACATATATTATGGAAACGATATATCTTCAGGCACTGATAATAATAACGGAAATATATTCCTTTAACTAAATAATTTTCAACCATAACTGTTAAATTTTAATATTGCTAGATTATTTTTTTTCATCACATAATATTCTGTTGATGTAAGAGACGGCCAAATTAACGTAATAGTGTTGTTATGATAAATCATATACTTGTATGTTAGATATTGCAAATGAATTTTAAATCTTTGCTTTTACTTTTATACTGACTTAATTTTATATATCTGTGAATAAGCAAATCAAGGAAATATTCCCATTAATGCCGGTGGATTATAATATTCTGGTTGTATTGTGATGACCTTGAACTTGATTAAAATCCCATATCACATTAAATACAAATATATATTTTAATTAGTAAACTTGTTTAATAATGGATTAAGAACAAATACTGGCTAATATTCAATACCCTCTATTTTTTACAAGAATGTTCGATTAATCGAACTGTTAGGTTTAAATTTTTGGGTTTAGTACAATAACTCCTAATTTCTTTAAAACATAATTTCATCAGTGGGGCTATCCGTGTATAAAAGCACTTTTAAACTTGCAAACGCAAACCAGTAACACTTTAGCGACAATCATATAAAGAACGAAATTAACGAATGGTAATAAAGATATTGTTTTTGCGTGCCATATATTGAGAAACGACGACTACTTTTCACCCGCCCTAAAAGAATGAGACTATGGAATGTTGTTATCAATTCTCGAATTTATCTAAATTGTTAGATACATGGTATAACTCTGTATAATTCTTTTATTTATTTTTGTTCCTCCTTAAGACTAAGATCTAAAATTTATTATTCATTTGAATTAAGGGGTAGCCATTGTAAAGACCGAAAAAATGCAGGATTTTTGGATAAAAATTACTTCTTTATTTTAGTGACTTAGTGAACGACCTTCGTAGATAGGAAAATAAACTTATTGGCTTTATTAAATATGTTCTTAAGGGGTAATACCACTACAGCGCCCAGAAAAAAGCCTTAAATTTTGTATGGTATTATAGTAAATTGTAAAGAGTATTATTGTATACATACTTTCAAGTATATTCACAGATTTTTTACACTAAATTGCGACACGGCGGCTGAGCAACAAGGGAAGCCTGTTATCACGTATAGTGGACCGCGACGGAAAGAAGCTCCTCCAATTTTAGAACTGGAATAAAAAATCAAACTTCGTTGAGTAGGTACTGTATAAGATTAGCTAAGGAATTATGTACAGAATTTAAAAAATATCCTTGTACGTAAAAGTAGTGTACGTAGCGGAAGTTTAATTTTTAGGTACAAAATGACATATAAAATTGGTAATAAAAGAATTGACAACGACACGTAAAATCCGTTACGTTTGTAGATAATATAATTTTGAAGCTACAGTGAAAAAAAAGTGTTAACCTGAGATATTAATTTTGAATATAAAAATTATTTCTTTACCCCAACTACCTACCCTAATATATTTTACTTTTTTCATAGTAGCGTTACCCCTTAACAAACAATTTTATGCAATTACTATTGATAAATATAGTAACAAGAATAAAATAATATTTATTTATTAAATGTACAATATACTTACTTATAAGTAAGTGCAATGAACTCTTTGAACATGTGTATTGGTTAATGTACCTGAGTAATCGATTTGACTTTGAATTTGAAAAAAATGTACTGAGGAATAATATTTTATATCATACTAGCTGTATTAGACTTTGATATAATACTATTTGGAAATCCATCAATATATAAAATATACATAATGGATATACACATTTTAATTAGTAATTAATATACATACATTAATATATATGAACATATATTTATTTGGTTACTAATTTCATGAAGTAAGCAAGAAATTTGATAAAAATTGCATTACAGAATAATAATTATGACAAGATTTGTATAAATGACTCCTTGTATTCCTGAAGACCGATCTGAATAAGTTTAATATGCTACTTACTATACCAAAACATTCTACTGCTTATATAGACGTGTAGTTTTATACATTAACAATAAATTATTTTCCTGTTTTTGTTAGAATGTGTATCTCGTAAGCAACAACTACTTACAATAAATCAATCAATTCTGGGGCAACAAGCATTAACGGCTTAAGTGTACCAAAGACGAAGTTTAGTTTTATCACCACCATGGTATTCTCCATGTACGATTACGTATACTCATTCTCAAGCGAATTCTTTAATTTGGCCAAAATATAGCTATTTAAAGAAATGCATAACCGCGTAAGTTCATATATCTGAATAAATTTATAAAACTTTAAATCGCTGTCCTGAAAAATTGCAAAAAAACGACTTAAGCGTTAATGCTTGTTTCCACATAATTTTATAACATGATATCTAGAAATTATATAGGTAATCGCACGAAGCCTTGGGAACAACTCAAAATCAAATTCTTCTGCAATCGATAGTTACGTAGTTACGAATAAAAAAAAAGAAGGATAACCGGGTCCAATCGACTTAAATTTATTTCTTTACATAATTTGAACATTTTAAATCTCGAACGTGGGTGGAAAGAAGTGTTATAGGGTAGACCTATATCATCGTTATCATCATTCGCCAATCGACGTGCAAAATCAAATGCACGATTCTCAAATATTGGAAAAGAGAATATCTACACATAACGGAATGAAGAAGTATATATTTTATATCGTTCCAATTGTATGTATCGTTTTTAACTATATCTATATATTGATATTTCTAATTAGAACAAAGATACGTTACTTTATATAAGCTGAAATTAGGTGGGTTCAATTTAAAAACATGCCATTTTTTCTTGTAGATTCTTTCATTGGGGTTTACTCTTCAAAATAATTCAAATATTCCTTAACCGTACCCTTATCTGACCATTCGTTCTAGAGTTATTCCAATTTAAAAACAATAGAATGACGGTTGAACCGACAAATAATCGTACCAAAATATTGAAGATTTGAAATTTATATTTCGTACATTAGGGGGTGGAGAGAAAAAATAAAACGAAACGTATTAATTATTTTTAGATTATGAATCCGAATATATTGAAAAGGGCACATTTCTTTTTTTGAACCTACCTAATTAAAGATATGGTTGTTGAATAAATATTCTGACAAGCTCTTAAACTGTTGTTTATTTTGTTGTATCGATTTAAACAAACAATTATATTATAATATGTACCTGATTTCTGCTTATAGAATCTACTAGGTGCCCCATTCATTATTGCAGAACTATGTTATGCACAATTTTTTTAAAGTTATTGCAAGCAAATACATTTTTATTATATATACCGCCAATACCGCCAAGATGTAATACTCTTCTTGTTCTTTATACAATTTTTTTCTCAATATAGTCTAGTTTCAGCATAATACACTCACTCTTAGCTCCGCGAGTTTTTAACTTTTAAGTTTGACCTAAACCACTAAGCAATTTTTGCATGTTTTGTGGATGGCCACGTCCCATTTACGAATTTTTATTTTACAATTATTATTAATTGATTTCAACAAAATACATATGAAGATCACAGGGGAAAAACAAGGAAGGTCACAAAATATCAAAAATTGAGTTAAGATTTAGTAGAAAAATGTCTCTATTTTATTTTATGTAATTTCATCTCCTCAGAAAAAACATGGTACAGTCAGTTAATAGCCGTGTTTAAAAACGAGGTACAAACAAAAAATACGATGTAAAAACAAGGAACACCAAAACTTTAAAATCGATTTTTCTCGAAATTGATATTTTGTGACCTTCCTTGCTTTTTCCCTGTGGTCTTCATATGTAATAATTTTTAACGAAAATGTATTAAGTAAATTTGAATATAAAATGAACAAAATTCTTCAACGATGAAAAAAAATCTGCTTTACTTACATATAACCAGATTTTAATAATTTGCACTTCTTGGCAATAAATTTGCGTATGACTGGAACATCACTGCTATCACATCGTCTTCGTCTATTAATTACATTCTTTCCGTGACCTCTCTAGAATTGAAGATATTTATAAAGAAAATACTGCCTCTTGTTGCAATGCGCAATAGTTTATAATTTTTGTAATCTTCAAACAAAGAAAGACTGCGGGAATGATATTTATTTACAGGTATAACAGGCATTTAAAAAAATGCTTAGAAATTAGCCCGATCGTGCTAAATGAAAATGACTCGCGTAAAAACAGATTGAAATATTGATTTAGAATTCTCATTAACACAAATTTGTAAATTAACTTTATTAACATTGCCTAACAAAGCCATTCATAAAATAGTCGTTACACAATAGTAAAATAGGGATATCTAAGACAGTTTGGAGAATATCATATACGGTTTATATTTAAATTAACGTAAATTTAGTAAAGTTGTTACGTAAAAGGGAACTATGTAGAAAAGTAAAATGAGTTTAAGTCAAGAAATTAATTTTTTCTTTCAATTAAGCCTCGTTTTCACGGCGATAGTTTATGTGATAGTAACTGTCATGAGAGCAACTATCACAAAAGCTGTCATCGTATAGATAACTTGATAGTCATTATCACACTATCACAACACACTCTCACACTATCCAGTTTGATTAGATATTTGAGAGTACTCTCGCTGTGTATTATAAATATCCGTTTAATACACCTTCTGTTTAATATAACTGAACCGTACTGTTCATGGACATGGGTTTAGTGGAATACTCTGTAGAATTTTCTTAAGGTATGTATATATCTGAACGCGAATGGCGACATGGCGAGGCAGTTGAAACGTACAAATGCCGTCCACATCTAATCAAATTTTTCTTTGAAGTATCGACTTTCATCGGATGTTATTCGACTTGGCTCGTACAGTACGGTGCAAAAACGAATGCAGTTTACTACACCTCATGGACAGTGCTGTCGAAGTACTCCATCGGAGTATTTTTGCTCCTTTTTCATTGCCGGTACTCCTCTACTCCACATTTAGCGACAGTACTCCGATTTATTGAAAGTACTTAATAATACTTTGACGGTTGGACATTGCAAATAATTAACCCCGTTAAATTGGGTCGTAGGTTATTACCTTTGCTGTCCTTATTTCCCAATATTTATCAAAGTAAAGGTGAGGATATAGATGGCGAGTGGCATGAATTGTTGCAACAAGAACTGGTCGAACCAACATCGGAATTAGAAGATTTTTGGGCCGCTGTGTTTCGCTTAAGGAATGGGTTCCAAAAATTGGAGGTATTTATTGGCTCAAACATGGCATTTCAACACAGAAGGGCCACAGCCGAACGAATATTTTCTCAACTTAACCTATACTGTCAATTCGATTATGGCCGGAAAAGAACTGCTTGAAAATACTGAAGCATTTGAGTGGACTACATCTACAAAATTGATAACAAGTTATCATAAATATTAACAACTACTTCTTTAGAACCGATGTTTTTTTATTTTGGGTTATACTTATTATATGAATTTAACATTTTGGTCTACAATATATAAATTGTAATATTAAATTTTTGCTGCGTACTCCGAGTTTTTTACTGGTACTCCGAATTTGTCACATGCTATACTCCCATAAAATAAAACACTTCGACAGCACTGCTCATGGACTCGTCTATATACATGTGATTGCTCGTAATCGCCTTGCCTCGTTCACGTTCGAGATCAGATGAACACACGCCTTTATATTGTAGGATTCCGATTCTAATGAACCGGAATATTGAATTATTTATTAGTTAAATCCATTGATTACATAATTCAATATTATTTACTTACGAACGAGTAGTAGACATATTGAAATATAAAAATAAAGAATATATTTTTCTTACATATTCTTATATAAGTAAAGATATGTAGAATCGGTATAACTTCTCTTATAAACCCAGTGATTTTAGAAGTTATCATTGTAATTATATTTTGAATATTTCAAACAACGCGTAAACTAATTTTGCCATCTGGCAGATAGCTTTCTAATGTTCAAATATTTAATCAAAATGTCATTTACCCATCCGATTGAGAAGATCACAGTTCCTGCAATCTCACGCACCTTCACTCACCGAATACCATGTCATGGATTTTATCAACCATTTTAGTGGGGTGACCTCATTTGGACGTCCAGAACGATCTGTATTACTTGTGTTTGTACGATCACATCGAAAGTCAGTCATTCATAGACTATGAAATCCGAATTAAATAACAGATAACGCTTGCATATTGCAAAAATGAGATATCTCGAAAAAAGTAAATATTGAGATATAAAGGTTTAAAGTTTTGTGTTTTCTCAAATTCAGTGGAAAATGCAGTATTTGGCAAGGGTATTTTTACATTTTATTTAAGAATTATAGATTTTTTTAAATTTTTTCCTAATGTGAAATAAAGTTTATGTATTTTTTAACCTAATTCAATTAAAATCTCAAAATCATAAAATTTTAAGATATCTCATTTTTGCAATATGCAAGCGATATGTGTTCCTCATGAACGTAAATAAATTCACTTAACAGAACGCATTAACATCTGCGATTTACTTAGGAAACATATCGCAAATAATCAATTTTTGAAACGATTGAAGAATTACGATGAAAAATGGTTGGTTTACAACAATGTAAATTGAAAGAGATCGCGAAGTAAGCAAGATGAACCAGCGCAACCAACATCTAAAGCTGATATTCATCAAAAGAAAGTTATTTTATCAGTTTGGTGGGATTCCAAAGCCATTGTCTATTTTAAAGATTTAGCAACCAATCAAATGATCATACATTCCACGAGTAATCCAACTGAACAATGCAATTGCAAAAAAGCGGCCAGGGTGGAATCACGACGTCGAATTTAGGAGATAGGAGATAGATGATGATGATGACGATTTATATGAACGATGATTCAAATGACGGTCAATAAAAAAATTAAATTTTGCTATATATAGACAAAGTAGATACGAATTTGTACCTCGACTATTTTATATACAAATTTAATTCATCGTCGTTCATTCACATTTGCATCATCGTCATCTATATCCATATATTCATTTCTCTTAAATTTAACGCCGTAATCTCTACCCAGAATTAGATTAGATTAGATTAGATTAGAATCTAATCTACCCAGAATTGGTAAATCGGAAAAGTGTTGTGGTCCACCATGACAACGTAAGACCACACACATCTTTGGTCACTCGCAAAAATTTTTGGAGTTTGGTTGCCACATCCCAATATATAGTCCTGATCTTCCACCATCAGACGACAATATAAAAAGTTTTATATTATTATTTGGAACAAGCAAGACAATAATTCTGGGAATGTAAATTATGAAGATTATCAATCTACCTGAGTCGTAAAATTTAAATAGCGCCGTTTTCAAGTATTTATTCCATAGTATATCTATATTGTGTTACATAAATATGAATTATTTTAATGAAAATGGCTATCGATTCCAAATTATTATCACCACGATACTGGTCCTAACCAATCCTACAAAATAACTGAAAATAAATATAATAATAAATACAACAAATTTATGGGTGCTTTGAAGAGTAATACATAAGTCGCCGTTTAATGTCATATTGGTCAGTTTTGACGAAAAGTTTTGAAAATTCTGTCAGCCTACTCAAATTCTAACAAAACTAAAGTTATGGGGGATATCTTTTACGAAGTAAAAAAACCTGCATAAACTTACAGCGGAGCGTCAAGAACTTAAGAACGCTCTACAATGATTCACAACACAATCCAACACAATGTAGATAACAGCAAGTCAGAAAACGCAATTTGAAGTAAAGGATGCCATTTTTCAGAATTTCAGCATTTCAAGCATTTTTACACTTTATCTAAAAGTAAGTGATATTCCTATGTTTTGATACATAATTAATTAATGGCTATACAGTTGACATTCAAACTTACAATAAAAGTTGACTACTGTAAATTATGGACTTATTCGATAGAGCGAATGATAATTATATTGACTACGGGTATATTCAATTGTTTGCTTTTACTCGTTTAGGTGTGTAAATTACATCAGTTCTAAAAGGGAATCGAATGATTGATTAATGATTATGTAATGCCAGGTATTTACATAATATTGTATTTTACTGCCATAGGGTCTTGTCGACATGGTGTTGAACTCGGTGACAAACAACTTTACAGTAATATTTTATTATCTTTCGATATAAAAATATCTCTTAAATTTACTAATCAAACTTTATTTGTGGAATCGGCAGCAGAGAAGAATACAGGTAATCTCTAAGGGAGAGTGCCCACCTATTGCCACTGCCCAGCTATTGGCACCCGTCAGTTCTGACGTTCGTGGCGATGACAGCAGTAATATGCTTAGTGTCAAAGTTTCGTCTCATTAAGCGTTCACTTTTCATAAATCATTGAGTTGTATGCACGTGTTGCTATAG
>JANTOP010014840.1:0-14325 GCA_027564815.1 Symmerus nobilis | reverse complement strand
ACATCACAGACGCTGTTGCATATATCATTTTGTTAAAAAAAGATAGCCGTATATAACTGAATGTTTCTGACTGTATATAAATCTATTACTTATAAGGAACACTTTTATAGATTACTCGATATAATTCAATTAATAAATTCCTTATAACATAGTACAGTATATTCTATATTCATACACAACAATATTTAAAAGCAATTGTAACATATCCTCATTTTCCAGCTTTTCTTCTTGGGGAATAAACCTATAAAATTAACGTATAGTTTTAAAAATCTCGACTTTCAAATTACCCGATGACCCGAAATTACCGATCTAGTACATCAACTAAATGTGGATAGAAACCTAACACCATAAATTTCATTCCTGTCCAAAATTCCCGGTTCAAATATTAGTTTTCCTATTTTACGGAACTCGGATTCAGTATCGCCAAAGCATTTAGCATCAATGGTAAAGCAACATCAAGCTATACATTTTGTGTTGTAAATTTTAGTCCCAACTTAAAGTTGAAAAAGAAAATCAGGCTTAAATTAAGTTTGGGGGAATTTATGAAATTTCATACAATTCCGATTTAGCTTCAATATCTTTTTTATTACCTTTTGCCTTATTCGACCATTTCTATAGACGGCTGTCCCATTAACGGAAATGCCATTTTAATCTGAAACAATTGAAATTTAAAACCCATGAAATCGCCGATTAAATAACATTAAACCTTGTTTGTCGTAAAACATTAATTCATAATTGATCGAGATCTCTTCCCCTTCTCATTATTTATTCCGAATGGATTATGGACTAAGAGCTTATCATATGCTTCACTAAAAGCTATATCATTTGCATGTACACTTCGATGGTTCTAAATCAAAATGTTCTTAACCAAATCGACGTCCCGGATTAAAATTCCGGGATTCATCATTTTGTAAAATCCGATATATGGTACAGACCCGTAATCACTGTGTCATGTAAATGAATTGAATAATATCCAGAGATATTTTCAAGTGGAAGATTACGAGCACAGCAATATTTTCAGACATAGTTAACGTACTTCCAATATTTCCTACAAACCATGTTGGTTGGGGACCAGGTACTTTGTTCCGGCTCCAAAAATCAGAATTCCATTTCGACCAAAGTACAAAAATCGTCACAAATCGAATTAGTAACAGAATGAACATGATTGAATATTAAAATTCTTAAATTTGCTAAATTTCTGTAACATATAAATTGGTTTTTCATTCAGAATAATATATCATAACCTCATGCTACTAAAAGTATTATACGGCGGTCCGCTGTAAAAGGGCCCGTTTTGTTGAGAATTTAAATAAATATTAGGAAAATCAGGAAATTTGGTTAAATATATAAAAAATTAGAAAATTCATGCGGCACAGCAAATTAAATTACGCAACGTCAACCATTGCTTCTTTGGCATGTTCCAAAAAGGGCTAATTCCAAAGCTTTATTATAACTAACCGTACCTCTTAATTCGATTAACTCGATTTTGGAAGGGGTATGGAATTTTAAGTAAGCAATTTAATCTAGGAATGTTGTAAAATCACAAAAAGTCAGTAAAAGTTCGATAAAGATAGGATAGAAGATTAGGAAATAGTTTCGAATATCTAACAGGGTCAAGATATGTAAGTAGCAGGGAAAAGTTATTAAAAACTGAAACGGAGTGGGTAGAATGATGTGTAAATTCGAAAAAAAATCACAAAAGATCATGAAAAATTTGAGGAAAAATGTGCCCAGAAAAAAATTGAAAAAGTGAGAAGATTTCAGCGATGTTTATCTATTTTTCCTGGATTTTTTTTCGAGATTTCTCCAAAGTTTCATAATTTTGAGATGGTTCCAAACTTGTTCTATCCCGAAATTTTCAGACTTTTCCGACTTTTACCGATTTTTCCAGATTTCTCCCAGATTTGTCCTAAAAGTTTAACAGCTTTCTAATTTTTATTCAATTCTTTGCGGATTCTTTAGACCTTTTTACCAACTTTCCTCGATCTCTAACCTATTTTTCTGACTATTCTCAGCTTTTTCGATTTTAATTTCGTTTTAATTACTCGATTGAATAAAATTTTCTAGCTTACTCTGGACTTTTCTAGACTTCATTCGAATATTCCTGACATTTTAGCATTTTTTCTGATAATTTTTGACAATTCGGCTCTCGAGTCTTAGAAATCGGGAAAATTTGAACCCAAAATCCGCAAAGAAATTCAGATATTATTTAAATTCACTGGGCTTACTTAATAAATCGGTCTCGGCTTGAAATAGAAGCTCCCTACGTTGTATTCTAAAAATGATCAAAGAAGGTTGTGAAATGGAATGTCTTAAAAAAAACAGATAAAATCCGCGGAATCCCGCCCAAGTAGTGGGAAAATCATAGAAAGCTATTATACCTTATAAAGGGTGTCCCACAATTCACGCAAGAAGTAATTTTGTTAGAAAACACCGATTTTTAATTAAAAATTGTAATTTTTTTTATTGATTATTAAAGTATACAGTATAGGGTTATGTATGGATTAGCATAGACCTTCACGGCTTTGCTGGCACATACACTTTCTTTTGTCGAAATTTTCCATGCCCGTTTTGCATAAATGTGGCTGAATTTCGTTTATATAGCGCTCAATTTCTTCCTTCAAAACGTGGCTGGTCGTGGGCTTTTGGGCAATAACCCTTAGACTTCAAAAAACCGTAAAGAAAAAATTACAACTGCGTTAAATCGCATGACCAATTACAAACCAGGTAATAACTCATGCAGTAATTGAATTGTTTCTCGCGTTGTATAGCATGTTGGCACTATATTGTTGAAACCACATGTTGTCCACATCGATATCTTGCAATTTAGGCCCAAACAACTGAATTATCACTAATTAACTGGATATCGAAAATGGCGAATCGTAGCTGCCAAATCTTCATTATTTTTAAAATATTGCTCAACAATGAAAACGTATTATTCTCTCGTGTAGCTTTTAGTCATTTTTAATAATCCTGAACTATCAGCTATCACTTTGTCTTCGACACTTTCGTTCGCAACACTTCCCGCCCAAATGGCGGCAAATTCAAATCTTGCGTTAATTTTGGGACACCCTATATATACCGTAAATTAGGTATAGTTCGGATAAAACGTAAAAAAAATAATCGGTAAACTGTGAAAATTCGACCATAGTCAGACGGCAGTCGCGATAATGTCGACATAAGTCGGAAATAGGCAAAAAAGTTCAGAAATAGCCGAGAAAAGACAGAAAAAAGTTAGAAAAAGTTAGATGCAAGTCAGAAAATGGTTGAAAAATAGGGACAATATCGGGGAAAGTCAAGAAAAGCTCAGAAAAAGTTGGGACTGCCAGTAGATATGATAAATTTAAAAAAAAAAAATCGTAGAAATCCGAATTCTACTTTTGGGGTCCAGGCACCATTATCAATAAATTTTGATGGGCTACCCCTCTGGCTGATGAATCCTTTCAAACCGCTTATGAATGTTGGAGCGTAAATTTGCCATTATCTGTGAAATGATTGAACGACCTATGGTTGACTGTCTAATTGTTTGCCGGTTATGGGTCAATAATGGATCAATGGATATTGGATGTAGTTCTGTTTCCTCATCTGGTCATTGGTGTACATATCTCGCTAGCAGGTATGAGCCGCAACAGGCTTATACTACTTCTATTTGCCGTTACATTTTTATATGCAGATTAAATTTAATATCAACTTTAGATAATGATTTACGAAGGGAATGAATTTATGATAGAAATTATATGTCATAAATAAATAAATAAATAAATTAATAATTAGAAAAAAAAAATTAATTAAAATAAGTAAATAAATGAATAAGATAAATATAATTAATTAATTAAATACCAATAAATAAATAAATAAATTAATAATGAATTAATATATTAATAAATTAGTAAATAAATAAAAATTAAATGAATTTTCAGAATATAACAACTGATAAAGGAGCTGGTTACTCATTACATCAGTTACAAGGTGATAAAAATCACGGTGTTACCCGCACCGGTTACCTATTGAAGAAGAGTGAAGGTAAGGTTCGGCGTGTATGGCAAAAACGACGTTGCCGTATAACCGGCGATGGATTCTTGGACATTTTCCATGCGGACGAAATGAAGCCGCCGACCCGTGTGAATTTGCTAACATGTCAAATTAAACCGGTCGCCGATGATAAGAAAGGATTCGATTTGATTAGCTGTACGAGATATAATTTCCCATCGAATATTTTGTAGTTATATTAATTCGTTTCCATTTATCATTTTAGATAATCGACCATATCATTTTCAAGCGGAAGATGATGCCGATCAAAAGGCATGGATGGCAGTATTAGTTAATTGTAAGGAGAGGGCATTAGCAAAAGCATTCCAACATGCTAATCCACAATTGAGTCCTAGCTTAATCGAACTTCAAAAGACTGTTATCAGGTATGTATTACAATTCACGATTCTTTATTTAAATTAATTAATAAAATCATTTTAGATACGTACAAAATTTACCGGGTAACGATCAATGTTGTGATTGCGGATCAAAAAATGGTAAGCGTTACTATCTCTGAATAAATAAAACTTTTTCACTACCTTTTTGGGATTTAACCACACAGACGTTACGTGGATCAGTTTAAATTTTGGCATTCTCGTCTGTATCCAATGTTCTGGTGTTCACCGGGATTTGGGTGTACATCATTCACGCATCCAAAGTTTAACGCTTGACAATCTAACAACGGCCCATCTACTAATCGCCCGTGCAATGGGTAACAATCAATTGAACGAAGTGATGGAGGCGACGTTAAGTAAAAAAATGAAATTACATTCGGACAGTTCGATGGAGGAACGGTACGATTTCATTCGTGCCAAATACATTGCTAAACGGTATGTGATGCGAACCTGTGCGGATGAGCATGATTTAAAAAATGATCTGGAACAGGCAATATTAAATGCTGATCTAAGTCAATTGTTACAAGTGTGGGCAGAAGGTGCTGATCTCACATGTGTTCTACCATCGTCCGAATGTGGTGAGACGGCTTTACATTTGGCTGTGCTAAGGGAAACGGGTTCAACATTACACATTGTTGATTTTTTAATACAAAATATGTCGGCGCAGGGTGTTAATCGACAAACAAATAATCCGATATCGGATGGTATTGTTGGGAAAAATACCGCTTTACATTTATGTGCGTTGCATGATCGTAAGGAATGTATAAAATTATTATTACGTTCGGGAGCTGATTTTGAATTAAGAAATTCGATGGGAAAGACACCGTTAGATGTGGCCAAGGAGATGGGACACGGTGCATGTAAGGAACTATTTGAATGTGCCATTCGTCGGGAGAAAAATGCATTCGATCATATAATTACCGATTGGAATCTGTTGCAAGATGATGGTTCAACAGATTTTTCTGACGATGATACGGTAGTTGATGAAAAGGTATATAGAATCTCTTTTAATCGTTAATTAGATAAGATATTTAAATTGGTAATATTTTATTTAGAAGTGTCAATCACGACCGCCAAGCTATGCTGGTGGTGAATCGCCAATCGCATTACGTTCGCGATCATCAACCTGTGAATCGATACAAAGCGGTTCAAGTCCGATATCAAATTATAATTTATCGGGTCGTCAAATACCGGGTACAAGTCCAAAGCAACAAAATCTACTACCCCAACATCATAGCGGTTCGAATCCAAATTTTCCGTTAGGCTCATCATCGAATATGGGCAGCAAGAAGTCATTGAATGCGGTTAAATTAGAGAAACGTACAGCACCACCGCCACCATCAACACAACAAAATCAATCGATTTACGGTACGCTACCACATACACCGCGTCACGTTCAAGTTGTCGGTGGTTCAGCGTTGAATTCAACGAAAAATCAAACAGACATTTATAGTACGTTGCCACATTTACGAACTGATCACGGTGGTAAAACGTCCGGTTACAGTTATGACAATCGAATCTATGAACGTTTTGAACCGTTACTGTCCGCTGCCCAACACGCAAAATATGATAAGCATCGTTTCGATCAATGTGATACGGGTGGTGGTGGAGGAACAATGATCGGTGGTAGTTGTTCAGAAATAACAACATTCGGCCATAAACGATCGCCAAGTGGTGAATCGATAGGACGTAATATTCATTTGGCTGGAGCTAAATTAGTGTTACCACCGACCGGTGAAATGCCGGTACTAAAAGCGATTGATAAGAATTTAATTCGACCAAAGATACCACCGCCGGGACCGCCAACTGGACAGTTGGGTGATGGGGATCGAAAAATATCGAATGGAAGATCAAATGAAAGTTTAAATGCTTTAGAGGAAATTGGGAGAAAGGTAGATTTCGAATTTTAATTGTTTTGATTATCTAATTTAATCTTGCTTCTAGATAAATAATCGATCACCGGCATCAAATTTATCTGATTACTCATGTATCGATCTTGACTCATCTGATAATTTAAATAGTTCAATGGAATCATCTGTACAGCATACAAATGTACCAAATAAAAATCGTGTCGAACATTATCGCACGAAAATGACCGAAACCCAGAGTGGAAATACTAGTTTTAATAAAACAATGAATTCGGTATGTATTATATGGTTTTGTTATTCAATTAACGTATTTAATTTCCTTATAATCATTTTTATTTTTAATTTAAATAATAAAAGAGTCAGGGCGGAACGTCGGTTCCATCCACCTATCGACGTTGTCGGGCACTGTACGATTGTAATGCGGACAACGATGATGAATTGGAATTTAAGGAGGGCGAAATATTGCGGGTATTAAATGAGCGGACCGATGATGAAAATTGGATGGAAGGTGAAATTGATGGGGATAGTACAAGACGTGGAATGTTTCCCGTTAGCTTTGTTCACATGTTACCCGATTAATTTGTTTATTTTTTTTATTTGATAATATACAACAGCACAAATCGATGTTTATTTTTAGTCATTGAACAGATTATCAAATTTAATGAAAAAAAATTAGTCATTTCGCTTAGAGATTAAATTAAATTAAAATAATAAAATCTAAAATGCACACCATTTTATATTATATATGTTTGTAATACAATTATGACGCAACGCCATTTTAAATTAACTTGCATGCGGATCTCCCATTTTGTTTGACCCCCTATTTTTTACACCATTTTCATTTTCGCATTTTCACGAATTAAATAACACCAAATTTCATTTTTAATAATTTTAAATTATGAATAAATTAAAAAGAAATTTCGATTTAATTAAAAAAAAAAGAATGACAATTTAAATGGGATAATTAAAATCCCTCCCATATGATATTATTATATTGTATTTATTTCGTATTTGTATTTGTATTTAAATAATTTGATGTATTGTATTATGTAGAACAAAATCTACAAAGAAAAAATAATTAATTACTTTAATTAAAAACAGAAAAAAAATGTACAGCTTTATAGAAACATAATAAGACAGAAACTCTATTCGCTATTCTCTTTGTTAATTAAAAAATAAAATAAAACCCTATTTAAAAAAAATGCATATAAAGTATTAAATCTATTTTAATTTTAAGAAAAAAAAACATAAATAAATAAATAAAGCTAATTAATATATTCATGAAAGCAAAAATAATAAATATAAAATTATATAACTAAAAATTACACAACTACAAGAAACAAAAAAAAATATATATATATATATTATATATGTGTGAGTAATTTATATTTATTAAAATAATAATTATTAGTAATTATTGTGAAAATCAGAACTCCTCTCATTTTTAGAGCTTAGTTTTCTGTTTCGTATAAATAGGGAAATCTTAACAATAAAACTATAAAACAGAAAAGAAATAAATATAAAAGAAAGTACATATATATAAATCAAGTGTTATAAATATGCCAAATTAAATTTTAAAAAGTAAAAAATCATAATTTTTAAATATATATAATAATTTAATTTTTAATAATAAGTCCTTTTTTGTATATCGAAAATTATTAATGGATGTTCGATGAGACCAAATATCGCCAAGCAAGACTGTACTATCTGAAAGTAAATAGGCAATTTAAAGTTAGTATTTAATTAGTAATTTAGGACAGTTTTAATTTGTTCAATAATCCAGTTAATTAATCGTTTTCAATTTTTTTTTAAATAATGATTTTTAATTCAAAAAATATTGTCACGTAAATTAAAAATGTCCTATGTTCTATAAGCTCTTTACTCACGGAAGGGAAACCACACTAAATAAGCTACGTTTTCCATAATTTACTTGAAGACGTTGATATTGTTTAATTATAAAGTTTCTTACTAATTTACGACATTGCTGGTTAATAAGAAATTTACCCTAATTATACGCCTCATAAGAGCAGTTTTAAAAAAATTTTATCTAGGAAACAGATTAGGGATACCACATTTAGATTTGTTGTTTTATTCTCAAAGTGGTCTCAAAGTTGTCAAACGGCAGTTATTTATCGTAGAAAACGTATTCCGTTCGGAAAATCAGCTCCGTTAATGATAGGGATTACGGCCACTCCTACAGCTACACTCGAGGCACTTTTACATATAGTACCTTTACATATTTATATCAAACAAGCTGCTATGTTTACTTCTATTAGGCTAATAAAGACCGGATGCTGGAACAAACATTCCCATAATTTCGGTCAGTCCTCTATTAGTATCTACATATTCAAACTGAATCCTGTGTTTGGGATGATCACTGATGAAATCACCCCCACATTTAACTTCATGAAAAAATTCGCGGTTCTTACCCCGGCTGTGTAAGGTTACTGCGGACTCCCTCCTCTCTCTAGATAGATACAAAATCGGCCTGGCAATTGGCACGATTACAGGTCATAATCTTTTGAACAGCCATCTTTTCAAAATGAAGCTGTCAGACTCTGCAATTTGTAGGGGTAGGGGCTGCGGGCATGAAACCGGGTTTCACGTTATTTGTGAATGCCCTAATTTATGCAATACATATAAGACATAGAGTTACTGGATTTTGGTTCTTAAACTGTCAAGAAGCACGCGAACTTAAGGTTAATACGATTCTTAGCTAGGATGAAATCTAACCCTAGAGTGACCGTGTAGAATCAGGAAAGATAAATGGGTTTGTATAATGGATCATTGTGTCTAGGTACTTGGGGTTTTTAGCGCCCAGCGCTTAACCACTACCCGAACTGATCTGATAGGAATATCTGACTGTTAGAGTCTTATAAAACATAGGTGATCACTTTGCCGAAAGCCGCTTTTCTCTATCTGGTCTAGGGCAGCAGATCTGAAAAAAAAAAATAGTCAACAAATCTGGAAAACAACATTTTAGGAATTTAGGGATTGTTCGTCTGGCTATCGATTACAGACTCAATGTGGAGTATAAACGTCCTACCCGTTGCTCTCTAGATCTTTCCGTTCGGAATCTAGGGCCTAGAATGTAAAAAGTTGGTTCACATATAAGAGCTGACTTTAGAGCTATAACTCGGGATGTTTCAAAAGCAATCGGGCCCAAGTAAATTTTGTCGATTAGAAAAGGTATATTTCTTAAAATCTCTAGAATTTAATTCGGATATCTCGTTTTTTCCAGACTCGATATCTCGAATTAGATGATTATTTTTTCTGGGCATACTTCCAATGATGTTTCCAGAACACCTATTTCTCACGAAGGAAGAATACTTCAAACTAGCCTGAAATTAATTTGAAGGAACCACTCTTTTTTGTTCCAAGAAGACACCTGAATTTCTAACCGCTGCAGAGGTACAGGCCATTCCTTCAAGTCCAAATTCATAGATGTAGAGCTGGGAAAGTCTATTTTTTGCAAGGTGAAAGGGAAGGAAATTCCAGCACTTCCTCATTTCAGGTAATAGCACAAGCATTGGTTTTTACGGGAACAGCCTTTTGGGTCACTTACTCTTAATTTCTGAGCGTATGAAAATCCCAAATTTCTTGGTTTGGAAAAGGTTCTTTTAGGTGGAGGAGGTAGGTTCCAGGGACCAACGACGTAATTTTGCCCGTGAAAAAATAAGGAAAAAAATATAAAAATTGAATTTCCGGGATAATTTCTTTTCCTATTTGTCCTTCAGGATTAAGTCCGTCAGGGATAAGTTCTACAGGGCTAGGTCGTGTGCCAAATGTGTATGAAGCCAAAGCGGTAACCACTGCTTCATACCTTCATATACCATATACTATATCATCATCTATACCTCTTACACCTCGAGGGAGCATAGGTGCTTCCATATGGCATTATACTATATATAACGAAAAACTTCTAGCTATATATTCTAGCGCATCTAATACCCATCTCCCACTGGGTGTCGAATTTAAACGCCTGAATTTCGTCATTATTTTTATTTATTTTTAGTGCATTGTAGAGATGCAAACTCGTTACATTGAGATTGAGTGCATTGAGAAACAAGATGGTACTCGTTACATTGTATTAGGTACCGGTACCTATATGCAACGTTGCTACTTTATTCTACATGTCAATTTACACGGTATTTTATATCAGTAGATAGAGTACTCAAATATGTGACCTTGGTATTATCATGTTAGAACATTTTATTTGGTACCGAGAACTCAAATATATAGAAAAAACAAACAACTGTTTGCCTTATGTACGCGAAGCTATTTTATTCTTACATGTGTATATAGTATAATTTTTTATTCGTGTAGAATAAAGAATCGTTTATATACTTCGCTTCGTATCCATAAAATAAAATACATAAAATCAATATAAAACAAAAATATGGGTAGTGGGAAAATATGAAAGCGAAACCAACAAAATAGAGTAGAATAAATGTAACAAGTATTTCTAGAAATGAATACTCGCTACTTTCGGATCCTAAAAGTAACGAGTATAATGTACCTAGTACTCGAATCTTTTGCATCTCTACTTACAATGGTAGTTATAAAACACGGTTTAAATTGACTAGTTACTAGTCATTGGCGTTTAATATGTAGAGACTTATATTACAAAATTATTGATCTAGTTAATAAAATCTAGCTGATCTAGCTATAAAATATTTTCTACTAGCCTACAATGTCCTACCTAACTGTGATGGCATATGGAGGGGGTTGAGTAGGGTATCAAAATCAAAACATTTCTTAGGTGATCTATTTTAATACATATTTATAAAGTGGTTCTTTTGGTATATAATACAATAAAATAATATCATTTAAAAAAAAGCATTCAACATAAAGTCCATAAAATTGGTGCGTTTTTCCAAAAAAAAAAAAAAAATATTGAAAATACATAATATTTACTACTTCTCAATTGAGGTAGAACTTTCTCTTTCATCGTAATTTTAGAAATTTGTAGAATTTGTTTTTAGGAAAATTAGGTATATAATATGATAGTGAAGAAAATCGTATATGAGTAGTGTAAATGTTTTTAAGGCGCATCCTTTTTAAGCTTAATCATAATTAAAACCAATAGTTCCCGTTTACTCTTCTGCGGTACGAATATTAATTTTTTATGCTGTTCTCCGGTACCGAATATGCCCAACACTTTTTTATTCTTGTCGCCAATAACAATTTCAACACCTTTTTCCGTATCTCGCACCATACTTATTTCGTGCCAGCGATACGTCCATTCGACCTATGATATAGAGTCGGATTAAAAAGAGAATTTCATTTTTTTATTCGAATTTAACTCACTTGCCAACCACCAAACAAATCATTTTTAACGCAATATAGTAATCGATGATCGGATAATATAATTACGTCCCGCTTTTCGACAATTACTTCAAAATGTGCGAACGTATCACTGCTTGCATATTTTCCTTTTTCAATTTCCCTAAAAATATATAAGATTTCAATGAAAAACCTGTTTGTTGTAAAATTAATTTAATTTTTACTTTAGAAGTTTACTTCCTTGGGAATCTCGTTCGCAAAACGGTCTCACTATACCGTCCGAATGTAAGAATCGGGGTGGTCTCAATCGGATAACGTCTTCTGACATATCAGCCGCCCGTTTAACCGAATCAAATGTGCCACTGGCAAAATCAACGATACCAGCTGTTGGTCGGGCTACCAAACCGACAGCTCCTTTACCCAAACCCTTAAAAAAACCACCAACACCATCCGCTCTGGCGCCGCTAATTGGTTGCCTTATGACACCGGTTACACCATCAAAAACGCCCATCACTAACCCTTTTCCGCTACGAGCTAATCCTTCATGGAGATTCGCTGGTTTCTTATTTAATTGTTTTCGTCGTTTCGTCTGATAGTCCTTGTCGAACGTTAAGGCTGCCAAACCTTTACCCATTGCACCGGTGATTCTGCGAAATAGAATTTAATATGATATGGAAAATAAGTAATGTATACAACGTACTTTGAAACGGCACCAGCTGCTCCACCAACCGTATGTCCAAACAATGACCGTACACCGAGTACCAAACCTTCAGCAAATTCACCAGGTCCCTGAATGGCACCCTGGAACGGTTCATAGAACAGATCTTCAACACCCTTCGTTAGGCCGACAACCAATCCGTATGGATTTCCAATAACATCCAATCCCAATATCAGAACATACGCTTGTTTCAGCGCTTGTCCTGTATAGTGAGCACTGATCTCCGATATCAATTGAGTTTGGGTCAAAAATTTAAATTGTCGCTCGAAAAATGATAGCCGAAAAACGATATCATTTATATCGGTCAATGTGACACCGATACCTTGTAATATTGTTGATAGGACACCGGGTAAAGCGGCCGGCTCTAAACCGGCCATCGAAAATGAGATGTGAATTTTCAACGGACCCAAATGTAGGTGATCGTAGAAATTCTTTTTGTCCTGAGAGGATTGGGTTAGAACAAGAGCGGATAACGGTTGTTTTTGCCTTTCAATGTCCGCATCGAATAGTTTTCTCGAATCCTCATCTGTTACTTCTTTGCTAAAGATTTCCGCCAGTTCATTTAAAAACACCAAATCGACTTTAACATGAAATTCTTGAATTAACATTGTTAAGTATTTGAATTGTTTAAGGTCGGAATGGGGGATTATCCTTTGAACGATACTACATTCCATAAATGGTTTCAATTCTAAAATAAATAAATTTAATTATATTTTAGAAATCGGGAAGTTTTATGTTTTTTTTTACCGGTTGTTGCTGCAACACTCTTCGGAGGCGGTACCGGTGCTAATACAACCGGGAATATACAATCAAATAATTGATTATCGATCTGCAGCCGATTAATTTTAGCATGTAATTGTAATTGATACGGAGACGATTTCATTTGTATCCATAATCCCGGATAAAATATCCGTCGAATCTCCTTAACTGTTGATTTATGGACATTCATTTGATCGAAATTGATCCGAATCTTCTTCTGTGGATCCAGATAATATAAACGATCCTCGGATTGATTCCCAATCTGTTGGTATCGTAAGTAGTCCTGATATCGCTCTTCCATTTGTTGCACCTCAATGATTTTCATTGGTTTAAAATATTTCGATTTCTTCTTCTCTTCCCAGATTACCCCCGAACTTGCGATCCCAATATACATGATATCAACTTGCTTTTGATTATTTACCAGCGATAAACCGATACCGTGGATATCGACAACAATTTCCTGGCTAACATTTTCCAAACGGTTTGCACTCGATGTTTCGTAGGCAATGGCTGTTTGATCGGTAAATAGGAGAACACGTTGCGTCCCATCCAAAAATGACGCCCAATAACAGGTTTCGTCGGTGTCTTTAACTCTATTATCGAGATAGGGATTTTATTTTAATATGACGAATATTAGATTCCAAAACACTAAAGTATAAGTTCATTATTCGCAAGATTTGTGTCCGTTCTACTTTCTTAGGGACTACTCCCTTAACAGAATACTCCCTCACTTACCATCCAGTTCAATACCGAGCCGAATCTGTTATATTTAATCCCTGGAAATATTCCAGAGATGTTTAGATAGTCAGGTAGGTTGAAACAGGCTATACCACATCTGAGTGGAATAATTGAAAAATGTAAGAGAAACGTGAGCTTACTTGACTAACATAGTCTATGAATGGATACGAAAGGATAGAACCATATAGTTTACCTGATTCAGATCACAAAATATAGTAATCTGGAGGTAAAATCGAATTCTAATATCGAAGACTTATGTTGATGACATAACTTATGTTATGTCCGCCACCATCGGACTTAACGACTGTTAGATAGAATTTATAATACGACAGACGTAGCTTCAGATCTTCAGATCAGTTCGGGTAGGGGTTTAGCGTCTGACGCTATAAACCCCAAATACCTAGACACAATGGTCCTTTGTACAAACCCATTCATAATTTCTGATTCTACACGGCCACTCTAGGGTTAGATTTCATCCTAGCTAAGATTGCCAGAATCGAATTAACCTTAAGTTCGCGTGCTTCCTGGCAGT
>JANTOP010014829.1:0-14327 GCA_027564815.1 Symmerus nobilis | reverse complement strand
CAGAAAAAAATATTAACTCGGGTTTTACCTCGGTGAAGATAAGGGCCCTTTTCCCTGTCACGATCACATATTAAGAAAATATCTCCATGAAATTAACTTAGATTTTCAAAATATCCCCGACAAAATTTTGTTATATGCACCAATTGCTCTTTTCTAAATTGTCTCCTTTCATCCTTGAAAATGAAAATGATAAACTACATATTTGTGTTAAATTATTAAAAATATTATTCGCCCCATATTCATTTAACACCATATCGTAGACGATTCGAGATTTTGCTTTTAAGTGAATTACCATGTCATTGTTATTCATTAAAAAGCAAAATCTCGGATTTTGAAATTTTGGCGTTTTCGTCGTTTGCCAGATCGACGTCGATATCTTCCGCGTTATAGGAGATCCTATTGTGTAGTACAAAATGTTCACATATACTACGAAAAAAAGTAGGTTCGGGCGTTTCAGTTCTTACGGTAAATCAATCTATTTTATTCGCCGTTTCTGTATTAAATATAATACACGAATTTATATTTCTAAAATTATAAATTCCGTAGGCCAAACCAAAACTAATTAAATTTATGCTTAATTGACTGCAATTTCTTTAAATTTCAATAAATATATTTACGATAGTAAAAGCATAATTGAAGATCATAGGCAATTTAATATAATATTATGTAGATGAATTTTCATTTCAAATTCATATATTATTGAAAATGTATAGGATATCTACTGTAAGCCCTGAAATTTTGAACATCTTTATATAGATAAACTGCCTACATAATATTGAACATTTCTTTCTAGTTCAGCTAAATTCCGATTTCTTATTAAAATTTTTCTGTATAATTTGATCATTTTCTTGACCTTGGCCATGACCATAAATTCTCTCGATCAAATTGTATAAGGTATAATAGGATATTGTATAAGGTAAAATTAAATTTTAAATACATGAAAGAATTTAATCCCACACAAACCGATCTTCGGCCGGTTCCTTTAAGTGGTAGCTTCATAAAGGTCTTACTATTATATAAATATTGTATATAAATTTATTTAAGAATAAATCAAAATCGTTCTCATCTGAGTAATTTGATAAAAAATTATTTTTTTTTAGCGATCATCTTCGATTTTTTATAATTACATTGACCATTTTTGACAAAATGAATTAATTACATAGTATACAAGTATGGATCAGTGGATCAATTGTATACTTATTCGTATTTCTGTTTAATGTATTTTACTTATGAATAATGAAAAACTTAAAAAACTAATATGTAAGTCGAATACTTTCCATTTGATTTTATCGGAAGTGTGATATATGGCAAATTTATAAGTAGAAAAATTCACAATTTTGAGAATTGTTCAAATTAGGTTGATCTATATACGAGAAAAATTATTTACTATAGAGTCAAGCCAACTGCTTGGTATCATTGAATTATACCGAATAATGAGCAAAGAGTATAACTCATAATTTTATATTGATAAATCATGTATAGTAAGACATTACAAACCAAAGGAACAAATTAAAGGAACAAATTGTGAACACTATTTTAACAATTACAAAACCAAATATGTAGCGTTAGTCGAGTAATATTTAAGGAACGCTTATATATAGAAGGAATAATACGTATGGTATTCGAAACAATTATGGAGATACTTTCAGAAGAATAGAATGTATAGGGAATTAGAATAACGATAGAATCAATATATGGTAAAATTAAGATAAAATTAAGTAAATTCAAGTTAATATCAAGCAAATTTCAAAATACTAAAAATGAGTTTTAATGTTCATGGTTCAAGTTAAAATTTTCAGCAGATGAGACTATGATGTCGTATTTGCAGCCATACGGCATACAAAAAACCTAAGTTAAAATATAGGGAGCTGCAGTGTGGAAGAGATGACCTACGGCAAGATCTCTAAAATTTAAAAAAAAATTGATAATATTGTACTAAATTAAAATATTGTAGATTCTGCTATATTTACAGTAACGAATCTGTATTATCGATATGTCGACACATCTGTTGTTTCTCTGATGGGACATTTTACTGGAGTGCGGCCAACATTTCCGACCCGAAAAAAATGTAAAACCGCACAACGTTGCTTTGATAGTTAGGTAAAACTACAAAAATTAAATATTTCGGAAAAGTTGAAATTTATCTGAGAAAAATAAAAAATTTATATAAGCTCAAACCGAAAAATTTGAATTTATCGGTCATCGCGATATTTGATTCGAATTTCCAGATAATTTACTTCGGATCCAAACAAATGTAATTATGCAGAAAGCTTGTAAATTAGTTTAGGAAATATACAAAAATATCAAAGCTACACTTTTCCCACAAAAGCTCTGCAAGAACTTAAAAGCTCCAAGAAAGCTTTACTTTCCGAATCTTTGTTTTTACGTTTTAAAATCTATTTTCTATCAAAATAACGATACTTTACCGAAATTTCAAATTTTCCCAATAAAAAAGCTTCAAAAATCTCGAGCTCATTTAAGCTTAAAATTAAAATGTAATTTTATATCATTTGGAATCGAATTTTTATTTAATTCATTTAAGGCGTGGAATTTTCGCAGAATGCTTGTCGCTCAACGAAAGCCCTAAGTTACGAACCCCATTTTTTTCTTATAAAAACCTACTTTCTATCCAGGTACCTTACGGTACCTTAACGAAATTTCAACTTTTCTTTTACAACAGCTTTAAAAATCTCGAAAGATAATTGGAAGCACAAAATAAAAATGTAATTTTATATTATTAGGAATATAATTTTTATTCGATTCATTAAATTTCGCAAAAAGCTTTCTCGGCCCATTTGAAGCCCAGAGAAAGCTTTAAGTTTCAAACTTAATTTTTAACGTTTTCCAATTTTTCAAAATTTCAATAAAAATGGAAATTTGTCCCAAAAAAATGCTTCAAAGATCACAAAAGCTCATTGAAAGCATATATAATATTTATGCACATAATGCTAGGCCGAATGATCAATTTTTCCAAGAAAGGGCAAACAAGAACAATGAATGCCTTCATGATGATTTTCCACAGAAGTTTTAAATTTATTTATCGGGAGATAAAATAGATTTGAAAATGAATAAAATAATATTTTAATTAAAAGCTTTCGATGGGCTTTTGGAACATTCCATAATCTTCATTTTCACTGATTTTAAATTATCAGGATGGAAAATAAATATATAACTATAGATATCGACATTTCCATATGTAATGTGATGGAATATTTAATCGTAGATGCATTTCCTGCATAAGCTTGTACCCGCGGATACTCGTCTTCTGCCAAAGGTTAACTAGAAAATTACAGGTTAATAAAATTACATTTAAAGTAATATCGGTCCTATTGTAATTTATAAAGACATTCAATTCTGTATATCTATTTTAGATCTAATAAAATTTAAGCGCATGTTTCTACCATTGAGTTAAAGAATAGGAAATTCCCATTTTCTATTTGCAGATTTGCAGATTTCATTTGCAGATTTCGATAGATAACCAGGTTGTCAATATCCGTATTCATTGAGTGCCCTCTTATTAATGGTAAATTCGTCGAATATGATTCATCATCAGAAATATACATTCAAGATCTTTTTAATTTTACGTATTGATGGATTAATTTTGTTATAAATGCTGTAAGCCCTTCCAAGTGGAAAATTCTACGAAAATCCAATTTAATTTTCATCGAAGCCTGTTCGCTTTCCTGCCGAGACTTAGTAGTTCGATAAATATCTAGTGATCCATTCAAAAATCAATACATAATATCAATGGGATAACATTGAATTGGAAATGTATATTATGTAACTTTAATGAAAGAGTGTGTTTATAGGGCGACGACCTATCACCACCTATGTAGTAGAAGTAGGCATATGAATCAAATGGCAATCAAATTTATAGGAGAAATGGTACATCTGGAATTGACTTTGTGGTTTCTTTTTGATCAGATAGTGGATAGTGGTTACTGATATGAAATGTCTGTCGAATACCGTATGTTGAGGATATCCACTGATATTTTAGAGGGTTTTCAATAGCTACCTAATTAATTGTATTTTCTCTTATTAAAAATATTTTCCATTAACCGATAACTCGCTGATATAATTTTTGCTAAACGAATTGAATTTTTATTTCTTTATAAATTCGTCAAAATGTAATTAAGAAATCCATTTTCTTAATATCATCATTTTTTTATTGGAATGTATGCCAAATTCATTTTCATTTCAAATAATGGCAATCTGAATGTAAATAATCAAAGATAATAATCAGTGCTGAAATTTATTTTCAATTTTTATTTTATTTTTACGCAAACACATGTTTCAATCACGCACATGCATTGTAAAGATTCAATAAAATATCTGCAGATTTCAGATGAAAAAAGTGCAAGTTAATAAAACCATAGATTTATTATGATTTTATTATGTATACTCAACCTATACAATTTTGCTTAATTTCTGCAATAACTGATATTTTCTCCGTTATTATTAAAATTAAAAGAATTTACAAGATTTTATTTTTACACATTCCGTAATTGTATAAGATATGGGTGGTTCTACAATAATACAAAGTTATACAAATCATTTTCTTTAAATTAAAGTCTTATTACAAACAACAAATTAATATCGAGAGAAAATTTGTGGGGATAGAAACACTGTACATTGTCCCATTATCGATGAATTGATCAAAGGCAATCACAAATTTACAATTTTGTATTCCTTTAATACCAAAAGAAAAGTACCGACTTACACCACACCCTAAAGGCTCTGGCTGATTATAATATTTATAAATTCACTTTTGGAAATTTATTTACTTTATAGTGACAGGGTGGCCTTATTACTTAGTTTACCATGCAATCGGTTCATTATGTTTGACGTCCATTCATGCCCAGAATCGATCTTTAATCTTTTCTTCATATATCAACAGATCTAGCAATTTATTGAGGACTTACAAGTTCATACAAATCCATATTTTTGTGGGTGGAAATATTAGGGATCTACAAAATATTTCTTTTATTAATTGTGGTTCAAATAACCAATTTACATATTCTATATAATACTTACGTCAATCTTTTGAACATATATTGAATTAAAATAGCATATATTTGATTTTATGAGTAGGAAGCGCAATGATTGAACTAGCTATTGGTTAGAAAAATAATTGTAAACCTGCCCATTGATGAACTTTACTTAGTTGATAATACGCAAAATTTAATATATCAGCCAATTAGACGAACGAAATTTAAAAATGATATAATAAGAAGAGAGATTGTATAAGAATTAATTTCTTACTCCAAGGACATTTACTTAAGAGTAAATAATTGAATGGGGTAGTTCAATCCATGCCTACATGAAATGTACCCTAATCCTTCATAATTAATTTCATGATTGCAGTGTATTTTATACATATTTAATCAAAAGACTTAAGCAGGGAACCTATGTTCCATATCCGATTATTATCTTTAAATAGTCTAAATCCCAAATATAAATTTATTCGTTATATAAAACAGGAAGTATTAACCTATTGAAATGACTATTTCATATCTACTTAAATTAACTTCTGATATTATATTCCATTTAGCAATCCAGATGACATAATAGAAATTGATGACTAACAATAACTTCTAAATAAATATTCATAAATTTTTTCCCCAATTTCTCTCATTATATTGCATAAAATATATAATTAATGATGCATTGTAATTTTCATCTTTAGGTTATTTTTTTCCATTGACATCTTGCACAGAGTTATAAGATATCATCACAAGAAATTATAATTGACGTAATGTGTCTTGCACAGCTATACCTAATAAAAATGTTCGTATTTAATAATTATCATAGTTATTATGACAATGAGTAAGTAAACATATGCACTAAAAAAATATATTAACTTCTCCCTAACTTTACTTCTAATTATTATCTAATTAAAAAATATAAGTAAAGATTTTCTATTAAAATTGGTACCCCTAGATTATAAAGGAATTGGTGCTAAAATTTATTTTTTATTTTACATAAATTTAGGAAAAGGAAAAGGATTAGTAAAGAATTAAATGAATGAGTAAATAAGGTCGATAAAAAGTCAAATAAAATAGATGTAGAATTTTATAGAAAAAAATGTAAATAATAATTATTAAATAATTTTGTTTAATAGTAAAAATTCAAGCATACTCTCAATATTTTTTTAATTAAATTATTATCATAACTAATTCCTTATTCTGGTCTACTCGTATTTAACGCTTTCCTTTGTTATTTAGCGAGATGTTTAAAGTCTTATAAAAACTATCAGGTTCTTAGCTACGTATGTATCCTTGACGCGCATATCTTACTATTGGTGCTATTTCGCAAAGTGACACAAAAGAGTATTAATTTCACAGTATGGAGAAACTCTTAACGAGCCAATTGTCTTGAAATAACAGCGGCGTGCAGTAAATATCTCCATGAGGTGTGCAGAATTTGATGACCTACCCTATTTCATCCATAATTTCATGTTATTTCCTAAAGTTTTATTAAGCGATCGTAAAATGTGATTATATGGAAAATAAAATTTAAGGATTTATTGAGGAATTTGTAGAACAAAATTTTTTTGAAACAGAAAACCAACCCCTGATTTTACGGGTAGTCGACGATATAAAAACAAGAAAGCAGCTAAATTGGTAGTTTCCAGTAAAATCATTATAATTATCCTATAAATGTAACATTAGGTATCAGTGGCGTGCGGTTAACATCTCCATAAGGTGTACAGAATTGTATTACCCCTTAACAAAATATTACAACCTTTATCATACGCGTATTGCCGTTATTCAAGAGAACATTGGTCAGTGCTATTACTAGAGTGCATGCCGAATAATTTCTTCGACCGGAAAAAATAATGTAAAAACGCAGAAAGTTGCTTTGACAGCTAGGTAAATATAGAAAAATTAAATATTTCGAAATAGTGGAAATTTGTCTAACAAAAATAAAAAATTCGTAAAGGCTCGCACAGAGAAATTTAAATATCGTACATTGTGACATTAATTCGGGATTTGCCGATAATCTTCTTCGGATCCAGAAAAATATAATGATGCAGGAAGTTTGTAAATTAGTTGAATAAAAATACAAAAATATCTAAACTAAACTTTACGTATAAAAGCTCTGTAAAAACTTAAAAGCTCCCAATAAGCTTTATTTTAAGAAACTTAAGTTCACGTTTTAAAATCTCTGTTCTATCCAAATAACGACCCTTTGACGAAAATTAAAATATTTCCAAAAAGAAGCTTAAATCTAAAAAGCTCATTGAAAGCTTTAAATTAGAAGCCACCTTATATAATTTAAAATCACATTATCCAAAATTATCATTATCCAATTCATAAAATTTAAATGAAATAAGGAACTTTCGGAAAAAGCTTATCTAAACTATTAAAAGCGCAACGAAAACTCTAAGTTTTGAAATTAATTTTCCACGTTTAAAATTCTATTTTCTATCCAGATAGCGGCCCTTTAACGAGATTTAGCGGCCCTCGAAAGCTCAGTGAAAGCTCAAAATTAAAATGTCATTTTATATAATTTGGAATCTAATTTTCATTTGATTCATTACATTTATATAAAATATTTAGATTCATTACATTTCGCTAAAAACTTTCTCAATCCTTTTTAAGCTTAAAGACAGCTTTTAGTTTTTTACGTTTTAAAACCGATTTTCAAATTGGTTCAAATGCTTGAAATGCTTCAAAAAATGGTTCAAAAATCTCGATAGCTCATTAAAAGCATATATTTATGCAAAATTTCAGACCGGTAGATGAATTTTTCAAGAAAGGGCAAACAAGGAGAATGAATGCCTTCATAGATTATTCAATCAAATTCGTTGAGGCTTTCGTAGAGATTTTAATTTTCCATGGAGCTTTTTAAGGAAGTGGTCCGATTTTATTTAAGTTTATTTACTGAGAGATAACATACGTTTGATAATGAATAAAATTATATTTTAATTAAAAGCCTCTGATGAGCTTTTGGAACTTTCTTAAGGCTTTTTCGGAAATCTTCAATCTTACTACTTTTAAATTATTAGGATGGAAGCTACATTTCAAAGCTTATAAACTATTATCCGATACTATACATCTACGTCGATGGAGACTATAAATCTTAGAAAGCAAGACTTCAAGTACCAAATATCTTTTACCGATCGGAGGAATCCCCAAATAGGTGAACCATAGTCCCGATTTCGAGACTTTTTTTATTTTATTTTTCGAGACCTCTCCGTTCCTCTCAATAAATCAATCTCAATAAATAAAAATTAGGAAAATTGTTCAAGTTATTAAATAAAATAATTTCAGTCAGCAATTTGTAGTAATTAAAATTGGTTACGATTTTCTAGATATTTCAAGTGGGCTCTGCACCTTCTGCGCATTATACTGCACGCACTGCACTGTAAGGAATATTCGATATGAATTAAAATAGGCGATGAACTACGTGATCTCATCATCTAGTCTTTTATTCCTCGCGGGAACATAAGGCATCAACAAATCGCCGCCATCCTACGTGATCTATCAATACCTTAATATCCAGGGAGTCATGAACCAACTTATATGTTTTAAATCCCCTTAAGATTCAACTTGTTCAAAGTTCAATTAAATTCACTGCTTTTAATGGAAATTTTCGTAAGAATTTCTGGAAATTTTTTTTTTAATTCATTATATTAATTTAATGATGGGAAAATATTTCAATATTACATATAAAAGTTATAGGCGTAAGAGTTTTTATTAAGTACATTTTCTCAAAAAATTAACCGTTTTGAATTTTCTCATTTAAATCTTAAATTTCCGGAAAATTTTCTTCAGAAACCGGAAAATCTAGTTACGTGGAAATAAACGTAAGGGTCAAGTGAAGAAATTGTGGGACCGTCTTTTCCATGAAATTCATCCTATGATTTCAGGGGAGTAGATACAAGAAAATTTTTTTTTAAAAATTATCATAATTTCCCGGAAAATTTAAAATTTGCAAATTTGAAAACGTATCCAAATAGGGGATAATCATATTGATTTGTAAATACTATCAAAATGACCGGTTCTTATAGTAATGGACTGTAGGTATTTCACAGTCTATTGCATTTATATATATTATATACCTCAGTGGCGTACGGTCAATATCCTCATTAGGTGTGCCGAATCTTATGACCTTAACAAAATGTTTGGCAATAAATTCTTAACAAATTTGGATTACACCTACGCTACGTGTAGAATGACAAAAATGGGAAAAGAATTTATTAATGTAAAATAATATGAAATTTAAATATTAATTTGTTAGTCCATTATTTGAAGTCTAATCATTTTCCAAATTGCTAACATCCATTACCAGATTTTTGATAGCATTTTTGATCAATAAAGGGATAATGTTTCATGTCCTTAAAGTTAAAAATTCTATTTAACAATTATTGTCTTGAGATAGGAATGTTCGAGCATTTTACCCATATTAAATATTTCGTTAAAAGTCTCGATGAAAAAGTGAAATCCCAGAAAATTTTCTACAGGTCTTGAAGATTCTAATCACACGAAATTGTTTCTATATAATTACTGAATCAATCTTATTAAGAAAATATTTTGAAAAAAGTTTGACGAGCGTTAAAAAAAGTATTGACAAATGCATTACAAAATTTGACTTTCTCTGTAAATTTCTGTAATCTGCCGAAGAAATTCAAATTTTTATATTTCGAAGTGGAGTCATTTAAAGAAGGATGATCTGGATAATTTAATACAAATTTGAAACCGTTGTCTAACAAATATTTAAAAATAACCTCAAATATCCGAGAAATGCAGGAGAACTCGATTGGAATAAATTACCGGAAGTAGGGAGTTCAGAAAAATCAACTCCATAGATTTTACAGAGGGTTTATGTTTTCGATAGATCGTCCTGTTTAATATATAATTTCTACAAACTTAAAATTAATATCTCAATTTAATCGGCAAAATATTTCATTTGTTCCTAAAAATATCATTAATTTAATAAATTTTCTTGAGTCAATAAATTTAAAATTGAAGTACCGTATTTGATGATAGATTTGGAGTCAAATTAAATAGAGCCCCAGCCAAGTCCAATTTATCTTTAGTCAATCCATTAACGAAAACCTGAAGTAGTTCAAAGTTATCTTATAAAATAGAAATAGTCATTGATTTTGTCGATCAAGTTTTAATAATAGTTATGTGATGGTGACAGGCAAAAGGGCTCTTATCTTCACCGACCACTTTCTTCAGGAGAGGCAAAAATGTGAGTTTGGGTCCAAATTTGGTGATTTTAGATTAACGTTGGTAACCCTACTTTGGAATCTTATCTTACGATTGTAAGTGGTTTGAGTGATTTGAAGCCTAGAAATATTAAAAAATGCTTTCTCTAGACTTGCTCTCATATATCTACTTAAAATTGCCAAACTTTAATCGACTATAACTCGAAACTACATATTCTTCTTCTAAATATTCAGATATTCATAACTAAGTCAATTTTTGGATTTACAATCCCGAAAATCCCGAATCCTTACAATTCCGAAAATATATCCGGAAAATTCCAGTAGGCTATAGTAAATCCCAAGTGAATTTCATTTTGAAATATCCTATGGTCGAATATGAATAAAAAGTTTATATTATACATATTTTTATAAAGCTACTAATGGCACTATTTAATACGTCTTGTAATGTAAGGATAATTATTTTCCATTTATTAATTAATATCCATTATTTATTATTATAATATAAATAAAATATATGAATTAACTCCAGTTATGAATGTATCTCAGTTATTTCGGATCATAGATAGAACTCTCATTGCAAATTTGAAAACAAAGCTGGCAAAAATTGCCTATCGAATTGATGGTTTTTGAAGTTAGTAGACACACTTCGAGATTCCGTTGAAGTTTTACTTTTCCATAACGAGTCGATTGTTCATTTTGCAGTTATAAGTACCGTGTGTAACGATTTGCAGCGTAAATATTTGTAAGTCTAAATTAATGAAAATTGTACTGCTAGCATTTAGTCGATTTTCCAGAGAAAAATTGTTTGCATGACATCGTAAGTTTCATAATATACGTACCAAGCATATAGCAGTAAATAGATGAACAGAAGATTGAAAAGCGGAGCAAAAACCTACTCATAAGTAGTAAAAATATTAACAATTGTTACATTACATTTCACCTTCGTACCAATTGGATAATGGTGATCAGAATAAAAAAAAATCTGCAAAAATAAAAAATTACTATTGAAGAGAAATTGCATAGAGCGATGGGAATTCACACCGATCTCTATCTTGCATATTATTTTCTAAAAAAAAAAATTAAGTGAATTTAAAAAAAAATGCTTTATGAAAACATTCGCATAAAGCAACTAAATCTTCTTAAATAAAATTAGTATGTTAGCAGAAAATCCTGAAACCGAAGAAAAACAGAATATGTTCAATGAACTTGACTGTTTATGAAGTGCTATTATTACTCATTATATGAACATATCAGATGTTAAGTTTGTTTCAATATCTCTTCATTATGTTACGATAATTACAATAATGATAATAATTTCCATTTTCGTAATGAACAGATCAAAGAGATTATCAGGTGCATTACAATTTATGAAAAAAGATACAAAACAATAGTAATAATTAAATACCATTTTCGATTGTAAATCATTATTTGAGTTTACCGGCTAATTAAAGAATATAGAGATAGTTTGAGATGAAACGGATTGCACTTCCAATAATTATTCCTCATATTATTAAAAATGAAAATATACTTAACATTGAAATAGATAATAGATTCTCATCAGTACAAAAACTTAAATCGTAAATTAGAATATTTATCGATCTTTATCATAATGGATGCCTAATACTCTGTGGGAGTTTCTTGATTAGTATAGAATATTGAAAAGAAGCAAAAATGCTTATCTAATTCCACCAAATACAGAGACAAAGCCAAGCCAATTTACTCTTATATCTTCGATTGAAAGGAGTAATATTTGAGATAAGTTTCCATTAAAAAAATTACTAAATTCGAATTTAATTATATTAAAATTATCTAATATTTTATTATTATTTTACGAGTATACTAAACTTTATACGTTAAATGGAGAGATCATCAGTGAGCTTGGCGAAATATATAAAGAAGCTAGAAATAAATGTTTGCTCATCTGATTTGGAACTATTGAATGAGAATGTATCAAATCTATATGACATACATTTCTGATCAATAAGCTCGGAATTCTGGGCAGAGTTGCCCATCCAAGTCTCCACTGAGAACAATTTCTTTTAAATATGAATGCAATGACAGTGATATAAATGAATATAAGGATGTTTCGATAATATCAAAATATCTCATTGTATCTAACTCATTTATGTTCCTGTTTTCGTTATTTTTTTATTGGAAAAATATCAAAAATAGCATCGCTAAATAGGAGTAAAAATTTAATTTAGAAAATCTACTATCCATTTATCCATTTATATTGGATACCGCAGTGGTGTGCCGTCAACATCTCCATAAGGTGCGCAGAATTTTATGATCCCTTAACGAAATGTTAGAACCTTTATCATGTGCGTTTGCTTTATTCAAGAGAATATTACTCAGTGCTATTATTAGGGTGTAGGTATGCCGAATATTGTTTTCATCTGAAAAAAATGTAAAAATACAGGAAGTTGCTTTGACAGTTAGGTAAAAATATACAAATAAAATATTTCGGAAAAGTTGAAATTTATCTAAGAAATAAAAAAAATATAAAAATATAAGACTCGCACCGAGAAGTTTGAATATCGGACATCGAGACATTTGATCCAGATTCCCCAATCATTTTCTTCGGATCCAAACAAATATACTGATGCAGAAAGTTCTAGGATTAGTTGAGGAAAAATTCAAAAATATCAAAGCTTAACTTTTTGTACAAAAACTCTCCAAAAACTTAAAAGCTCTCGGGAATCTTGATTTTCCAAACTTTATTTTTCATGTTTTAAAATCCATTTTGTGTACCCAGATAACGACTCTTTAATTAAAATTTCAAATTTTTCAAAGAAAAGCTTCAAAAAATTCGAAAGCTTACTGAAAGCTGAAAATTAAAATGTCTGTTTATATAATTTAGAATCAAATTTTTATCCCATTCATTAAATTTAAATGAAGAAAGGATTTTTTGAGCAGAAAGCTTAGCCAAACTATTAAAAGCGAAACGAAAGCTTTAAGTTTCGAACCTTATTTTGTACATTTAGAAATTTCAACTTATTCCAAAATAAAGCTTTAAAAATTTGAAAAGCTCATTGAAAGCTTACAATTAAAATGTAATTTTATATTATTTGGAATCTAGTTCTTATTCGATTCATTAAATTTAGATAAAATATGAAATTTTCGCTTCAAACTTTCTCAATGTGTTGAAAGCTCAAAGAAAATTTTGAGTGCCGCACTTAAATTTTACGTATTAAAATCTATTTTCTATCCAGATATCCGAAAATATATTTGGTTCCTTTGGTTAATATTATTCAACTAACTAACTAAATATAATTATTCTCAAAGTGATAAATGTTCCCTTGCAGTGAATGTGCTGTGAGAGAATTCATAATTTTTATTTAAAATTAGAATAAGAAGCGTTATTTATTTGCGAACTCTCTTGCTACCACTACTTTGATTGAAAGGTTTATCTTCTAGTTTTAGGTTCTATACTTTGAACGTGAAATAAGCTTAAATTAAAGCATTATAATGGCAAACTAACTGCCTCAATTTATGAGAATTTTCGTATTTAATTTTTAGGATTAAGCTTATTGTTAGTATGCAAAATATACTATTTAATTGGTGTGTATTGTGTAACTAATATACTAATCGAGATAAAACCAGAATTGAAGGATAATAAAATTAATATCCTTTGATTTAAATCGATTATTCATCATAAATAAATCAATCGTTATAAGTCGTGAGTTAAATTTTAAATCAGTTGATTCCCCAACATTTCGCAAAATTCAGTATTAAAATTATCAAACTTACTACAGAAATTTAACAGCAAACACTGCTATTAATCTTGTCTTAATAATTACCAGTACATTGATTTGGTGGTATAGGCACTTGTGATAATTTCTAAAATTCAACAAATTGCTAATTTTTATAAAAAACCTATCGATTATTATGCAGATATTTGACGTACTTTAATTGCTTAAATATATACTTACCTTATAAATTATGACCCTAATATTTCATAATTATTATAATGTCTAAATGGATTATACTTCTATAGTAAAATAATAACCGGGTTCCTTGCCTAAATCTTTCATATATATGTGTTCTTGATAATTTATTTTCAATTAGATAAATGTGACGCGTCGTGAGAAAAGGGACCTTATCTTGCCAGAGTAAAATTTTCAGTACAAGACAAAACATGAGTTTA
>JANTOP010014818.1:0-14329 GCA_027564815.1 Symmerus nobilis | reverse complement strand
GTTTCCACAGAATTTTGGAACTTTGTTTTATAAAAATTTTTTATTAATTTTTTTTTTTTTGAAGTTTGGAAATTTCGTTTAAATTTTCTGAAATGAAGCAAATTTTGAAAAAATTTCAAATTTCAATTTTTGAAAATTGGAAAAATTTGAAATTTTTCCAAATTTCTCTATTTCAAGAAAATTCCCCCAGAATTTTGGGAGTTTTTTCTTATAAAAATTTATTATTCATTTTTTTTTTTAAATTTGGAAAAAATATTTTTTGGAAAGTAGATAGTTTTTTAGTTGATTTTAAAAAAACTTTTCTCTCGACTATTTATGCTGAAATTTCTATCTCACATCTTAAAAATCGAGAAATTACAAAAAAATTTGTAATTTCAACAAAACTTTAAAATTGCACCTAAATTTTAAAAATTTCAACAAACCCCCAAATTCCAACCCGAAACCCATCACCACCGTTCAAAATTCACGGCGAGCAGATGATAACGATGATAATATCGAAATCGGAATGGGTCGACTATAGAAAAAAAATCCTCTAGGAGCAATCGCCACGCACTCTATAAAAAAAAGAGAGAATACCTAAATCTAACTAGAAAGCAGATGCAGAAAATAACAGGACTACTAACTGGACACTGTAACTTAAAAAAATACCACCACAAAATAGGACTAGCGCATCAGATGTATGTAGAATCTGTTTATCGTTAAGCTATCACTAGGACAAATCCAGCGCTCCATAGCCAGCACAAAGCTGACTATAGACTCAATTAATACACATCGCGATGAGACAATAAGACCATTTACGCCCGCAGTGGTAGCAGGGTGATTATTGGCACACCCGCAAATTGGAATCTCTATTTTCTGTTGTGGGCGTGATCGAAATTTGGGAATTTTTCCTGATCTTTCCACAATTTCCTCGAATTTTCCTGGCTTTTTCTGATCTTTGCTCCAGGGCCGCGTTATTATATTCAATTTCAATCTAATTTATTTGGTGTATATGAAATCCAAAACTTTTGTCCAGAAGCTCTGAATAAATTGAACAATCTACAGAGAAGCTTTAAGTTTTGAATCAAATTGTATCTAATCATTATTTTGAAGTAATCCGAATAATTAAATTTTATTCAAATCTGGAATTTTCCAACAAAAGCTTCACAAAACTTTTAATGCCTGAAAGAGCTTCAACATTGGAATGTAATTTTATTCGTATTGAAATCTAATTTCCATCCAAATAAATAATTTAACTGCTCCGAAACTTAAATTATTATGGACAAACTTAAGAGCTCAGCAAAAGGCTTGAGTTTTAAAGGAAATTTCATACGTTTTGAAATTCTATTTTGATCTAAATAATTGAATTTTAATTAAATATGAAATTTTCCTGCAAAGGTCTTAAGAAGCTTTTAATCTTAAATCCATATTCGACGAATCTAAAAATGTTACAGCAGAAGCTCCGCATAAACTGAGGGGCTCACCAAAAGCTTCAAGTTTTCAATCAAATTTTATACGTTTCTAATTCTACATTAAATTAAAAAAAAAAGAATATAAATTTGAATAACATCTGAGATTTTTCTACAAAAGCTCTATAAAAATTTAAAAGCTCAATGAAAGCTTCGAGTTTGAGCCATAATTTTACTCGTATTGACACCTATTTTCCATACAAATAATTTAACTGTTAACAACAGATTATTCTATAAATATTCTGACATAAACTTAATAGGTAGGTCACCGAAAGCTTTAAGTTTTGAATAAAATTTTTGACATTTTGAATTCTAATTTTTTTCAAATAATTAAATGTGAACGTTTTGGAAATATCGGTTGATCTAAAATTGATTCATTCATCCATTTACGCAAAGCAGTTATTTAGGATATTTCCTTTCGAAGGTTTGGAGAGTTTTACAAAATTCACGGATTTCATCATATCGACTTGACTTTCTAACAAAATGAAAATTCATTATTTAGCTAATATCCCGCGCCCGCCTCTTACTAACAATCGCATTAGAGAAAAATAATTTTTATTGTTTTTTTTCTCATTTGTAATTTAATTTTCATAATTTTCCAACATTTTCTTTTCTTTTCATTTTATTATTCATATGACTTATTAACTTAAGTATTTCCGGCCGTAATTTTTATGGATCTCCAATTTGACGTAATTGACGATGAATGAGGTCATTCTATGAGCGGATTTTTCTTCTTGTTAATGAATGAAATCTTGAACTAGAAAAGTTCAATTAAAAGAATCTACAACTTCTTAAAGTTTAATTGATTTTTATCCTAGAATGATGGATTTATGATAACCAGAATTATTTACTTTATTTCCTTTATTTTGTCAATAATTTTCTGACGGTGATAATTTTCCCGGGAAAATATTTCTGGAACAAAGTTTATTTCCTTGGCTATTGACATATAATTTTTCTTTTCAGAAAGCATTGAAAAAGTTTTGTTGGGTTGTAATTACCCTTCTAGTTCTAGCATACCTTTGCTGACTTTTCAAGGAAATTCATTATAAGTATAGCCAATTTATAAGGAAAATGTCCTCCCTCCCCTCTCATCAAAGGAAAAGTAATAAAAATAAAAATATTTTCACTTTTTGTCATCCCCGTTCACCTTATTTTCCTATTATTCGCCTATTTTTCTATCCATTCGATGGTAGATTTTCTGTCTTAACGCTCCTTCAATCAAATTCTTCTCAAGCATTTTTTTTTCGCATTTCGATGTGCTCGTAATAAGGAAATGGAAAATAAAGGAAAGAAAAACAAAATTAGAATAATTATTGGTTGACTTAATTTACTGTCAAAACTTTTCTATTTTCGGTACCGTACCTAATTTTATAGCTTTTATAACTCACACTTTCCCCATATCCTTGCCAAGTAAAAAACTGTAAGGAAATGATGCGAACAAAAATCCAATTAACTGCACGGTGTTAGACGATTGGAAAAAAAAAAATAAAAATAACGCAATGAATATTAGAAAACTTTAGCAAAATATTCTCATTCCAAATCGGAAAACTCCCTGCCAAAAAAAAGAAAATTATTCGGGAAAGGAACAATCTCCCACAAGTCCATTTGTATTATAAAAATTTCCATATAGACGTCTAAGGTCGTTTAGTATACCAAGGAAATGGAAAATTGAATAGAAAACGACGAAAAATTAATACTAATAATTTTCCATACGGTGATTTTGAGAAAATAGTTTCCATTAAAATAAAAATCAATTTTCCTACACACGCATATCCATTAGGAAGAAAAGAAAATCATGCATGTCCAATTTTATCCATATATAATTATATCCAACCCACCCGTCTAAAAGGACGATCAATCGAAATACTTTTAATGGATTTTATGTGATCTTTATCGTCTCCCATTGATTTTAGGACGATTTTGATAGCCATTTCCCAGTCCTTTAACCATCCATAATTGCCTAAATATTCTAATTATATACCCGACCCCTAACATCATTTCCGCGGTTGAGTTTTCTATTCATAAGACTCGGTTAAAAGCTATTATCCCTTTATTGTATTCGTTTGAATCTAATGTTTAGGACATTAGAACCACAAATAAAATTCCCATTGTTCCGTTAAAAATAGGAAAAATAAAAGGAGATTTTTAGTGTTTAGAAGTTTTCTATTTTCCCATTTTTTTTTAATCGAATTTCGGGTCGATTTTCCTCAATTACCTGACAATAGAATAAAAACATTTCCAAATCGAAAATCAGTATATCGGGTTTTTCATTTAAATTTTCCCTACAATATAAATTATATGGCCGATCGATTTAAAGAGATAAACCACAAGAATCCATGATCCTTTTGTTGTTAAAATATATTTTTTGAATGGAAAATTATTGGAAATGGTACAAGGTTGAATAAAGAAAATCAACATGACATCAAAATTTTCCTTTGCTCTTGGGAAATTAAATTAAAATTTTTTGGGAATTTTTATGGTTGAAGGGTTGATGGGTAGTACAACAGACGATGGGGGATTTTTATTAATCCGCTAAGTCATCGACGGGTACATTAGATCATTATTAGGAAAGTTTATCGAATTTATTAAGGATTAAAAAGCGTTTTGTGTTGTACATTGGTAAGCAGGGCCGCCGCCAGAGTATAGAGCGCCTGTGTGCAGAAGTGTTATCCTGCGCCCCCTCCTTTCACACCTTTTTCTATAAAAAAAATGTTTTCAATTTTAATATTAGTTTTTTTTAGTGTTTTCTTAATCGAAATTGCATTTTTATGATACTTTGGCGTATTCGAATTCCTTAAAATTTATCTTCCTCTTCCACCAAGTCGATTTATCTTTCCGTATTCTGTACGGAATTAATTTAAAGTCCAATTTTTTCAAAATCTCTCAATAATCGTGAAATAGTCAAATGATTTTTCTATCTTATTAAAAATAGGTTCAAGAATTTTATTTTCGCATTACATAATATTTCAATTTTAGGATAATTTATCTGCAATTCTAACACTGGTCTACAAAAAAATTCGCTTTAGAAATAGACAAGTTACATATTACCATAGTTCATAGAATGCTTGAAATTAATTTTTACCTCGTTCGTTTATTTAATATTAAGCGTGACATTTTCACGGGCAGGCTTTTCAAATGATAAAAAGCTTGGGGGACGGTTTTAAGTTTCGAGCCCAATTTTATAGGTTTTCAAATCTTTTTTTCATCTACATTAGGATCACTTAATAAAATATCATAATTAAAGTACACAATAAAGAAGTCTTGAAAGCTCATCGAAAGCTTAAAATAAAAATTGTATTTTACACATTTTAGAATTTAATTTCTATCCTATTCTTTTATTTTATGTGAGATATGACATTTACGCGGAAAAGTTTCCCAAATAATTAAAAGCTCAGGGAAACTTTAAGTTCCAAATTCAATTCTATAGGTTATTGAACCCAATTTTTCATTTAGATTAGGATCCAGTAACAAAATTTAAAATTTTCCAAAATAAAGTTATACAGAAATCTTAAAAGCTCATCGAAAGCTTAAAATTAAAATGTTATTTCATATAATTTAAAATTGTATTATTATCTCATTTATTAAATTTAAATGAAATATGGAACTTTAGCTTTAAGCTTACCCAAACTATAAAAGCGCAACGAAAGCTCTAAATTTTGAACTTAATATTATTTCGTGTAAAAATCTATTTGCTATCCAGATAACGGCCATATAATGAAATTTCATCATTTTAAAAATAAAGCATTTAAAATCTCGAAAGCTTTTTGAAAGCTTAAAATTAAAATGTCATTTTATATAATTTGGAATGAAATTTTTATGCGATTTTTTAAATTTCGATAAAATATGAAATTTTTGCAACAAACTTTTGCAATCCATTATTGCAATGCATAAAAAAAGTTGTAAGTTTCAAACTTAATTTTTTACGCATTAGAATCTATTTCACCAAATTTAAAATTTTCCCATAACAAAGCAAAACTTTTTAACGAATTTCAGGTGTGCTCTGCGCCTTCTGCACATCAGACTGCACGCCACTGCACTCACATTCGCATCAGTCACAGGAATGGCAACAATGTGAGAGAGATAAGAATTACATATAGTTTATATGCGACTGAATCCTTTCCAAAAGTGTCCAGATTTCTCATTTCCTTTGAACGTATCAAATTTCTCAGATTTCCATTGTGTGCTCCCATAAACATCAGTTAATTTTAATTTCAATCCTTTATTTTTACTATTTTTATCATTTAATTTTATATTCGATCTACCAAATATTTTTGCTGTAAATCTCGAGCTAGATGTTTGAATATGACGCAAATATAGAAGTGTCTGCCCATTTAAGAAAATGTCCATCATCTTACTCGTAGAGTTCAACGAAAAATATTACTCAGATGAATTTAAATTCAGTTTGATTTACACATTTTAATTTAAAATGCTCGTAATGGTGCCCATTTAGATAGGCGCCCGTGTGCGGTGAACAACCTCGCTCCTATAGAAGCGGCGGGCCTGTTCAACTGTCAAAGTTATATTTGACAAAGTTGCAAACCGTCACGCAAGAGATCGGACTTTCGTTGTCTTCAATTCCTACGTGCCCCTGCGCCCATATAAGTTCAACCTCGTTGAACTGGTTTAGGTCATCTAGGACAGTTTTGTATCGGTTTAGAGTCGATTGGTAGGTCTAGAGTGACTTCAGAGTTGCCTGCTGATGCTTTCTCGTATACAGAATTCTATAGAGTAGACTTCGGGTTTGAATACGGTGGCATGCTGTCCAAGAACTCTAGCGAACTGAGGTTTTGGTTTATTACCGTGTATCCGACCTTAAGTAGGTAAATAACATTGACATCTCTCCATGGAGAGAAAATACGTTCCAATGCCAGACTAGCTTTTAAAATTTTATGCTAATAGCCCATTTTAGAATACTTGGTTAGAAGATGTCACAGACTAAACTCTAAACGATAACACTAAGAAAAGGTAAGAAACAGTCGTAAAAAAGTTGAGATTAGTCTAAAACGTAATTTGAAAATAAGAAATAAAAAGGAAATGGCTGGGAAATACTAGGGAAGTGGCTTTTCTATTTTTACTGACATTCCAGAATTGTGGGTGATATTTCTCAACTTTTTTCCGATTTATTTCACCGACTTTTTCTGAATTTTTCGACCTTTAATCATGTTTTTCATCGCCTTTTCAAATTTTACTGCCCTGTTCCTGAATCTATTAAACTCTTGCCGGCTTCTTTCGAGATATCCCCGACAATACTTACCTCAGACACTATCAAAAGTCTTTCTCATCTAATTTTTTTCTCATCTCTTTTCTGACTTTCATCCTGGAGATTTCTATGGAGATATTTATAAACCCCCGTTTTTAAATTACAGGCATCCCTCGAGATACGCGGTGCTCGAGTTGCGCGGTTTTGATAAAAGTCTCAGAATTTGTTAAGGTTGAAAAAATATTCGACACGAATTTTTTTTTTCGCCATCCGGCTTATAATGACAATGCAGGGTATCTGAAAGTGTCGTATTTTTGCTAAAATATCGGGTGTTGGGTCTTGTTCCAACGCTAATAACTCCTATGCGGCTCATTCGATTTTCTTGTGTGATATATAAAATGAACCGTCTTGAATGGAGTATTTCGGAAGTATTATTAAAAAAATTTGAGAAAAAAAATTCCTAATAAAAAAATTGGTTATTTCAGTATTTTCTAGAGGGTATATAAGCGCGGGACACTCTTTTACATTGTCCTTGCATATACCAATGAAACAAACAAATTGAATGTATTATTCTTGATAACGCGCTCTTGTGTCAAATAATTCTATTCCGTTAAGTAATGAACTCCGTTGAAAGGTATTTTTCCTATAAATTACCTAAAATATTCATATCTCCACTAGATATGTAAAAATGAGTTAGAATTATATTTACTACTATGTACTGCACGAGCGGAAACTACATTTTCGATCAGTGGTTGGATGTCTACCTATTCGCAAGAATGGGTTCCGTCGGACAACCCGTCGAACAATCCGTTATAATTATAGATAAATGAAGGTATTTTGTGAAAGAAATTTCGTACCTAGGATATATTATCTAAAAAAACGGAATTGGTACGAATAAATCGAAAATCGAAGTACCTATCCTTTACTTGTCATGTTTATCTCAAATTTTCTAAATATTTCGGCTATACGTGGAAGCCATAGGGTTTTAGGCCATAAGAGACAATGATTTTCCACTTTGGTTGCATCATAACTAAAAGGATTCTAGCAATATGGGTTTTGTATTATAGTGCAAGTACAACCCCTGCTCCTAGGTAAGTAAGAGAGGGTTGAGAGCAATGTAGTGCATTTCAATGCTCTGCGCCTTCTTAAATTTGGCCCGGTCAACAATAGTTATTTACGGAAAATAATACGTCCAGTCAGTACTCAACCTATTTTATTTGATAACTTTGAACCACTATCCTGAAATTATAGTTGGGAAGAGATATTTCTGATACGGTACAATTTAAGGATATTTTGAATGAAAGAAATATTTTTAAAATAATATTCATGACATCTCTTAAGATGTAATACCTTCATATTGAGATATTAGATTAGAAAGATGAACATGAAGATGTAATAGAAATATTATAGGTAATTTTTCAGGGATATTAAAACTAATGTCCTCCCAGAATAGTGTGTACATATTCCTATAAAAGTTCTAATATAGTGATTTTTATCTAAATTTCTTCATCAAAGAAATTATTAATTTTATGCCATCCGGTCGTCTTGTAGGCATGAAGTGGTAGTAAAAATTAAAATAAAAAAATTCTTCTACTCCACTCTTAGTTACTTTTATCGTATAAATTTTATCCTCATCAATTTTAAGAACATGGAAAATTTATCATCTCAAACCTCCCAAAGAAAATACGTTTCACGAAATCCCACTTCCGTTTAATAAATTCTTTTAAATAATAAAGAAAAACTAATCGAAAAAAAAAATTAGGAGACGAAAAAAAACCTCTTAAAAATAACAAACATTTTTCTTTTAATTGTTCCGACGATGCCAAACAACAAAAGAAAATCCCAAAATTTAAATAAACAAATTTTTTCCCATTTTCAAACAATTTTCCCGTTTTCGTTCCAATTATTCTTCCCATTCAATTTTTTCTTCTACTCAAGACATTCTTCCGCTTCTACTTGATTTAACTATATGGTAATATAAGACCCGGGCCAAATAGAACGAAGAAAACAATTTTATTTTGGATATTTTTCATCCGGCTATCTCAAATCTTAATACATTTTATACCGAAGGTGGGAGACTGGAGACCAACTTCCGGAACGTTATACATTTTTTTCCCATCTTCATTTTCGGATTTTTTTTTTCCATTTTATAATCACCGGATGGGCAATTATCATAACATAATAACTCTTAGAAATTAATAAAGAATTAAAATAAAAAAAAAGAAGAAAATAAACGAAATGTTGTTTGTTACAAGAAAAAACGATTAAAAAATTTTCAATTTTATATTATTTTCTTGGGGTTCGAGGGGAGATCGTGAACAATTTCTTGAGAAAATATAAATTAATGAAAAATTTCAATTTTTCCTATCGTCGTCCGTTATTTTACGGATGAACGGAAATTTATTTGAGGACAAAAAAATATCAGAATGATGATTTCTCCTTCATATTCATTATTTTTTGTTTATTTATTTTTCCGATTTCCTTACATTTTTCCGGTTAAAGTTAATGAATAATTAATTCTTTTCACTTTTTGAATTTCGATTGAAAAAGCTTTCTTCTCAGGAAAATAATAAACAAAGTTTGTTTATTTGATTAGGACAACATTGGGATAAATTTAAATTAATTTTAATTAGTTAAAATAATTCTAAAGGGATGAGGTCTGAGAAGGAGGTGTATTAATAACGTTTAATTATTAAGAAATGGAGATTTCAACTTCATTTGAAGTAGAATTCCAATTAAAAGTATTGGAATTAAATAAGTACTTTCCGGAAATGAATTTCTCCAAACGAGTACTTCCTTAAACGAGCCCCAGGGTTCCACGAAATCATTATTTGGAATAATAAGTGTGAAATATTCGATTTCAAATATTGACCAAAATTAAGGGATTGATTTTAGACGAATATATCTCAAATATAATTTGTTTCTTATTTATTTGGCAACAAATCTACGTCATTAGATTTTCCAAGTTCCGAAGAATATCCTTAGAAAATTCAGTTCGTAAAGTAAAGAAAATTATAAGGAAAATCTATTCTTTTTTTTAATTTTGAATTTCTTGAAAAAAGCTTTATTAATTACCCCGAAGCTTTTAATTAAAACTATATAAATTATGAGATCTATATTTTATCCTATTAATTAAATTAAAATAAAATGTGAAATTTTTCCTTAACAGCTTTTGATGAATTTGAAAGCTCTAAGAAAGCTTTTACTTCAAGTTATTATTTTAAATGTATTGAAATCTATTTTCCTGTCAAATAATTTGTCTAAAATGAAATTTCAATTTTTCCCAGAAAAGCTCAATTAAAATCACAAAAGTTCACTGAGAGCTTTGGATACAAAATTTTATTTTATTTATTTGAAATCAACTTTTCATCCGATTAATGAAATTTTAATAAAATCAAGAATTTTCAGCCAAAAGCTTTTCAACATCGGAAAAGCTCAAAGAAATCTGTAAGTTTCAAATTTAATTTTACTCGTTTTGAAACATATTTTTCTGCTAAATAATTTTTTTATAACGAAATTTCCTATTTTCTGAAAAGAGCTTTATTAAAATCGCCAAAAGTTTACTGAGAGCTTTCGATAAAAATTTAATTTTTTGCATGGAAATCTGCTTTTCTTCTAATTAATGATATTTTAATCAAATCTGAAATTTCCCCCTAAAAGCTTTCAAATATCGGAAAAGCTCAGAAAAAGCTCTAACTTTCGGGTATAATTTTATATATATTGAAACCTATTTTCCAATCAAATAAACTAACTGCAATGAAATTTGACATTTTCACCGAAAGACTTTTATAAAAGCTCCCGAAGCTCACTGAGAGCTTTTAAGTAGCTTCATTTAATTTATTTGGAATTTCCTATTCATCGGATTACTGAAATTTAAATAAAAATTGACATTTTCCACGAGCGACTTTTTAAAATCTTTAAAGCTTAAAATAAGCTTTAAGTTTAGGATGTAGTTTTGTACGCATTTTAACCTATTTTCCATATAAATATTTGTGCTACATTGAAATTTCAATTTTTGTAATGAATTCTTCTCTGTTCGATTCTCTAAAAAAGCTCTTCGAAAGCTTTTAATTAAAATATGTGTTTAAATTATGTATTCAGAATCTACTTTTGAGCGGATTAATGAAATTAGAAACGATTTTGAAAATTTTTTCCGGAAGGTTTTAAAAACTTTAAAGCTCAAGAAAACCTGCATCGGTTATTTGAATATTAATTAATCCTATTGATAGGGATTGACGTAAGTCTAGGAACAGAGACGAAAGTTCTAGCTGAAAACTTATGTAACTAATGATCTATCCTTTTGGTGACGAGATCTCTATTTAAGAAAGGAACGAGTCAGCAGAGTCGACACAGTCCGTTTGAGTTCCAGAAAATTATAAATTTTGGTTACAAAATTGGTGAGAACTCGGAACAAACAATCTTGAGACTTTATAAATTTTTCCAACTATTTTTAAAGCTGCCTTGTTTTTAGAGCTTTCTTGTCGGAATTTTTCTCGGCTTTCTGAGGAATTTTGAATGATAATTCATTTCCTAGTCAAATTTCAATTTAATTATTTAAAATTCGGATAATTTTTGGAATGAATTTTCCTTAATTTGTTTGAAAACTTCCCAGTCATTCTGGTAAGTAAATATAAAGGAAAATTATCCTTGTTTGGTTATCGCATTTAAAACTATGAATTTTTACACAATCAAGGAAATCAATACCGTTAAAAATAGGCTCCGTTAACTGAAATTTTTAAACAACTGCGGAATCTGATTCTAGACACCCAAAAATAAATTTTCCTCTAACATAGACTGAAGGGTTTTCAACCGAAGAAAAATAAAGAAAATTACTTCGAAAAAAAGAAGAAAAATCTTTACGATGATTTACGACGATGGAGGTTGATGTGTTTAGGGGGCTCGAGAAAAAATTTATTTGTTAGAAGGAAAACGTGAGAGGAATGGAATGGAAAAAAAAATTTTAAAAGTGGAAATAAGAATTTTCCGACATCGGGGAGTTTTCCTTGGATGTATTTTATACATATTTCGATATGTTTTGTTTTGATCTATTTTTTACCTAGTTTTTCTTCGTATTCGAATAAAGGACTTTTTTATTTTTGGGGTTTCTTGCTTACGAATCAGATAGTTTTTAATCTGGAAATCAATGATGGATGGCGGGAAAATATATTCAGAATGTTTCAGAATATTTGAAATTAGAAGTAACGTTTAAAACGATCCCGATCCACTCCTATCATCTGCGGTTAGTACAACAGTACCACAATACGGAACAATTTTTTTTGTCGGATTTCGACTAACAAAAACCGGGTTAGTTAGACCGAGAGGAAAATTCTATCTGATTTTTTTCTCTTGACAAACCATCGATTATTTTTCTTTATCAGGTTGTTTTTCTTCAATTTTTCCTTCATATTTTTTCTCCTCTTTACGGATTTTTTTTAAAAAGGAAGAAAAAACGACAGAAGAAAATCTTATTTACAAACAAGAAGATAAACAGAAGAGTCCTTAAGAATCGATATATTCACTTTAGATGGGAGGGAAAACCGTACATATCGAAGGAAATAATAATTTAATTTTCATTTCAAGCATTTTCTTTTAAACGAATTCATTTTCTTCGATAGAATTTCAAAGTTCGTTGACCATTTTCGTAATTAAAATTACCAACGAACAAATTATGAAATTTATTGAAAAACTCTTTCTATAAAACGAATTTCCATTAAACGTCAATTTTCATTTGCGCTTCCAGGGAAATTTGATGAAAGTGGTTGTGGATGAAAAGAAAATCCCATCATTCAGTTGAACAAATTTATTAACAAAAGAAAATCGGTTAAATAATATAAACATAGGGAAATTAAGGGAAATGCCTCATCCCCCATCTTCCATCCATCCATCCATTCAAGTCCTTTTAATCACCATAAAGCAAACAAGTCAAGATGAAAAATTAAATTGTTCGCCGTGTAAAATACGTCGGGAAAGAAAATTCTTATTTTTAAAATAAAAAGAAAATTATAGATAAATTCGGAAAAACACGTACATTTTTAAATGGGTTGATGAAAAATACCAGTTGGATGGTTTTTGGCTGAATTTCCTTTTCGATGTTTTATCCAATTTTCTTTACGTTATTTAACAAGATACGAAAAAAAGGATTATAAGGAAATATTGATGGAAAACAAAAGAGAATAAAATAAAATAAAAAAAATACACAGAATTTTCCTTTTACCACTTAATACTGTTGTGGATGATATTTTCTTTATTTAATAATTATATTTATTCAATTTCATATTTGGATTACTTATAATTAATCAATTTTTCACCTACAAAATTTTTCTCAATTTTTCCGGTTACTTAAGCCGATCCAAAAATAGTAAAAAAAAATCAGAATATAATTTTCCTTACGGGAAAATAAATAAATTGACCGATTGGAAAAATCTCCCGGATCTTATGAGATAGATTTTATATGAATTCAAGAACCAATTTTCTTTACTTAAATGAAATTTTTCCGGGAAAATTTTTTTTTACATCGGCAAATAGAAAACCTTCTTAACACTTCTCTGTCACTAATTTCTGTGATTCGAATCGTAAAATATACTCTGCGAAGCAAAAGACCACGACGGACTGAATAAATGTGATATTAAAAATCAACAAATATACGAGTTTTCATTAACAAAAAAAAACATTTTATTTCGAGTAAAACTTTGCGATATTATCGGAATTTATCGAAATAAAAGTCGTTTGCAGAGAGATATGAGTGGAGACAAATTGTATTGGATAAGAGAATTTACGATATTGAAAGCTTTTTCTTTATATACTTTACGTGCCATTTTATTAAGAAACGAATCGAATCGGGCTATTCTCTCGAAAATCTGGTGAGAAAATGAGAGAATTCACTCGGAAATTTTCCTCCGGTAAATTTTCCTACGAGTATGTATTTAACGAGGAAAATTTACGTACAGTTTTCGACAACCCATCAATCACCGAATAATTATTTTTCAATTCGAGAGCTAAAATCAAATCGAATTTTAATTTTCATGCCGTGAAATTTCTCTTGTCTTTCCCAATCTGTTCAAATTGATTTAATCCAATTAATTAATTAAAATGAGTTATATATTAAGGGATTAACGGGTTTATATCTTGCAGTGATTCTCTTGAAATTTTAGTCCTCGTTCATTCAGGACATAAATATTTGGTAATTTTTTGCATTGGAAGATGCATAGGTAACCAAAGTTTTCCCTTCCTTCGATCACTTTCTTGGAGAATTTATGAAGAAAATCATTAGTTTTGCTATTGAAGATTAGACTTCTGCTTTCAAGTCTATTTTGAAATAATTATTTGTTAAGGGGTTAGGTGTAGTCAGAGACATAAAAAAATAGCAAATTTTTAATAATTTTTTTTTGCCAGTAAATTACTTTATTTTATAAAAGTAAAAACATAGTATCATTAAATAAGGTTTCGACTTGACTTGACAGAAATTTTAGAAACTTCAAGTTGACAGTAAAACTTCAAATGCGTTTTTCTCAAAACAATGTTTTTTGAACTGGTGACCACTGTAGCTCGAAAACCGCTCGGTAGATTTTAATGAAATTTATACAGCTTTTTGAAAACATGAAAAACTAGTGCCTGATCGAAGGATTTTTTTTTTTTTTAATTTCGATTTTTTATAAACAATTAACTGTTGGTTTTTTCCCGA
>JANTOP010014807.1:0-14331 GCA_027564815.1 Symmerus nobilis | reverse complement strand
AAAATCGATTTTTGACGTAATTTTAAAAATACAACTTGTTAAATAACCCCTTAGGGGTTTTATACTGTTGGCTTTATTAGATCATCCCCTAAATGATTCCTAACACAAATTTTAAAATTTTAAATTTTTCAAGAAATTATAGACATTTTTGGAAAATACGGAACCCAAAACCAAATTCGGGAAATATACTTACCAACAGATTTTTGCAAATATTTTCGCGAAATTTTCATTAGCAAATATTCGAGATATTTTCAGACATTCAGTGGATCTATCCTGATTTTTTTTTAATTTTTCCGAATCTTTCTTGCATTTCTCAGATTCTTTAACTTCCAATTATCTTTTTCTAACTTTTTCCCATCTCTAAACTTTTACAGATAGTTTTAAATAATTAACCCTAGTTTTCGGACGTTTTGTGATTATCTCCTGATTTTTATTCAATTATCTCATCAAGGAAAATGCATGCATTATTTTCGGAAATGACAAGGAAAAGCAGAAAATGGTCATAATAATAAACTTAGAATGAAATTTAAAGAATCTGTAAAAATAAATTTTTTAATTATTATCTAATTTTAATTATTAAATCCAATCATTAAAGCTTTTCATTGAATTACCAATAGTTGAGTTGCATAACTCTATTCTTCCTTCGTCTATCTGAAATGGGAGAAATATATAAGAAATTCCCTGTCAATAGCAGGGCAATCAATCCGCGCCAACTCAATTGAATGATTACCACATCGATTGTAATAATAAATGAAATTCTGTATACCTCCAAGTCCTTACGGTGTGAATTTTTAACCAGGAAGATGGAAAATCGAGTTAGGGGCGGAAAATTGAAATAAAATCTATTCCAATTTTTATCGGGAATGGGAGAGAAATCCTTCTCAAAGGAAAATGTATCAATATGGTGTTTATTGAATATATTTGAGGAAGAAAATCGTTAAACGACTTATGGAAGAAAATTGTTTAACTTTTCATAATTTAACACCAATCTCCTGCTAGATTGACATAAAATCTTGAGATTATAATTGAAATTATAATCTTTTCTATATACATTGTACTCGTGAATTAGATCAATCACTACCTGAAAACAGGTGGATTATTTTACTCGTTTTATCAAGGATAGTTTTCACTGCTACTTTATCAGTCAGACATATTTTCTATCATGCAAAAATAATTATGTTGGTTGAATGAATATATAATGCCATTTAGAGTGCAAAACATCGGATGACAAACAAATTTTAATACGGACAGAGACATCCTATATAAATGAATTAATTTATTAACGCAATTATATATACATATCCTTGGGTATGGGTTGGGTATACTCGCAAACCCGTAAAACTTTTATTATCAATTTTTATAAATAAAACAAATTGATTATGTTCACGTATTTTCTATTATTTAAATTTATTTGTTTGCGCAAACAATAAAACAAATAAAAAGAAAATATTTTTATAAAAATGGGAATCATATTCGAGGAAGCCATTACCCTCTTAGTCCCACTTATGTGTGTTCACACATCGTTTGGATGGGAAAAGTCGTATACGTGAATGGAATTCCCAAATGAATATGGCAAAAGGACAAATTTTCTTTTAGCAACATTTTCTTGATATAGCAATCCTGATGACATTATTGCTGTGCATCGTTTATGTTAGAAAATTCTATCCAAATAATAAAAGGAAGAAAATGTATACTGAAATGTTGATGTTCTCAGCAGAAAAATGGATCAACGTATATAAGTAGGTTGTCTCCTTCTTAAAAGATGTCTGTTTAATGGTTCGAAGTTTAAGTATAGTGTATCGTACCGTACAGACAACGATACTTGTCTTGGGGCAAATGACACAGTAATGTTGCCCAATTTTATTAAATTTTTCTTATCATGATATCGCTACTTTTTCACCACCCTATAAATTGTATGTAATTTTGACATTTATATATGGAATTTGAAACGGTGTATCGTTCGATTTTATTATTATTTTTGTTTCGAACACTATATTTCAATATCCTTTACTACTCATTTATATCCTTTCAAACAGGATATTGTCTGCAAAAACATTATCGAAATGGAGCCAACAAATATTTATTTTTATACCCCGAAATTCTATGGATATTTATCGAAATGAATTTTTATTAATAATAATACATACGAAAAAAGGATATTAAAATAAATAATTTTCGAGAAAGGAAGATAATAACTGGTAGAGAATTTGATTCAGCAATTCAACATTCTATATCCTCATTTATTTCCTTAATTACCCATTTGTTGGGTAAAATTACCCTTTTAAGTTGGTAATTAAAATAATTTACCCAGAAAATATGATATTATAATCAACATTTTAACTTGTAATTTGATGAATATTATTTTAATATTCAAGTTTGGATAATAGTTTATTTGCAACAAAACACCTTAATCCCTGCCATTTGAATAACGTTAATTCTCGCATATTATTGCGTGCTTTTCATCTAATCGCTCGTCTAATTTATTTTTAAAAATCCATTAACGCTTTATTATTTTATATCAAATAATTACTAAAATGGATTATAAAAATAAAAAAAAATGAAGCTTTTATTATAACCCATAAATGAACAGGTTGACCAGCCGTTAATTATTTTCTTAACTCATTTTAATTTATTAAAGAGAGGAAATTGTGGTATTCAGGAAAATGTATTTTGTATAATAAAGAATAATCCAAGGGATTTGTCTGGTTGGCATTTTTCGGCACGGAACTGAATATTTAGGTTAATACCTTTTCAAGGGAAAATGAGCCGGTTTAAATGCATAAACTGACTTTTATGGTTGGGTAATAAATCTGGGAATTTACGCGGTTTCTTAAATTAGATATGTTTAATTAACAAAGCTTTTTGAGATATTAAAACAGGCCTTAATATACGTTTTTATTACATAAAGTCTCTCTTCATCGATCGATATAATTTAAAATCAAAGATTTAAAATTATTCAGGAAATTAAATTAAAAAAAAAAATCTAGAAAATTCAGATTAAGAAAAAATTTTTGAAAAATTCAAAAAATTTTCAATATCGTAAAAATTTTAAATTTTTTTGGAAATTGGATAGTTTTGTTGAATATATTCCAATTTTCAAGTATTCATTGATTATCAAAAAGATTTTTTTCCGTGAAATTTTTCGATTTTTCAATAATTTTTAATTATGAATTTTTTAAAATTAAACAAAATTTCACGATTTTCACAGATTTCTCGAAATAAATTCAATTATCAAAATTCCATGAAATCTTCAAAATTTTTGAAAAAATTCCAAAAATTTTCCATTTCGTGAAAATTTTAAAATTTTTTGGAAAAGGGATAGTTTTGAATGTATTCAAGTGTTCGCTGATTTTCAACGTCTTTTTTTATTTCCGTGAAATTTTTCGATTTTTCGAAATTTTTTAATTTCAAATTTTCTAAAATTAAACAAAATTTCACGATTTTCACAGACTTCTCGAAATAAATTTAATTATCGAAATTCCATGAAATTTTCAAGTTTTTTTATTTTCAAAAAATGTTTTGATTTTAACGAAAGTTTCCAAATCTTATAAAATCTTCCATTTTTCGTTAAATTTCCAAATTTATTTCTAATTTATTTATTTAATAAATTTTTTAAACATTAATTATTGATTTATTTATATTTTCTATTTATTAATTTTATTCGTCCGAATTTTTCTAGAAGTAATTTCCTCTCGTTATGATTTTATGAAATTTTAAAAATCATCGACATAATGAATGTAGAAACTTACAGCTTCCGTTGCGCTTTTAAATTCAATCAATTAAAAGTTACATTCCAAATTATATAAAATGGCATTTCATTTGAGATTTTTAAGGCTTTATTTTGGAAAAAGTTCAAGTTTGGTTCAAGAATATTATCCGGCTAGAGAGTATACTTTCAAATGTAAAATTAAATTCGAAAGTTTTAGCTTATGATGCGATGCGCTTTTAATAGTTTGGATGAGCTTTCTAGAAAAATTCCATATTTAATTTAATTTTTGGGAATCGGCTAAAAATTCGATTCCAAATTATGTAAAATAACATTTTAATTTTAAGCTTTCAATGAGTTTTCGGGATTTTTAAATCTTTTTTTTTTGGAAAATTTGTAACTTCGTTAATGGATTGTTATTTGAATAGATTTTTAATTGTAAAAATAAGGTTCGAAATTTGATTATTTTATTTATATATTTTCTGTTTTTTGATTCTTGAAACCTTTTGATCTATTTGGTCATAATTTAATTGGTTTCATTTATTTTATTACTACCTCCTATACAAAGTCGTACCAATTTACTGTAAGATAGTTTTTTCGATGTTCTTTTATGTAGAAAAATTATTTTAATTAAATAAGCTCAATGTAAAAGGGGTTGCGATAGGTCCACTAGGTAGATAGGTAGATTTTGATTTACAGGAAGTCCAAATTTTTCTCTCTTTCTCAAAGGGCTCAGGAATTTTATTCGAAATATTAGAAGATTTTGCTTGTAATTAGAAATTCGCATGTCTGTCTATGGACGGAATATCAATCGATCCAGACTCGGAATTTAATTTCAATTTTAAATTTAAATTTTTAGAAATATAGTCTTAATTCAGAAAGTCTAATTAAAATCGGAAAATTTCAGAATTAATCTCTGAATTTTAAAATATCTTTTTTTTCAATTTGACGAATTTTATCCAATTTTGATGATTATTATTTTCAATTTTTAACCGGGTCTTTGGTTTTAAAAAAAAAATTTTAATTTTCATGCAATTCAAATATTTTTCAAAAAATTTCCCGACTTAAAAAATTTTTCCAATTTTGACATATTTTAAAGAATTATAAAAAATGTTCTTGAAATTTTTCTCGAAATTTCCCGATTTTTATAAATTTCCCGATTTTCCAGAAATGTTTCAAAAAATGTTCTGACTTTTCAAAAATTTCCCGATTCTTTAAAAATGTCCCAACTTTTTGAAAGTTTTCCAGACTGACATATTTTGTAGAATTATTAAAAATTTCAAAATTTTCTTTTTCTCGAAATTTCCCGATTTTTGAGAATTTTTTTAAAAAATTTTTTGATTTTTCAAAAATTCCCCGACTTTTTAATTTTTTCACGATTTTGACATATTTTGTAGAATTATTAAAAACTTCAAAATTTTCTTAAAATTTGTCTAGAAATTTCTCGATTTTTCAGAAATTTTTCAAACATTTCTGAGAGCTTTTGAACGAAATGTTTAGTTTTCATATTTTTCTATTTTTCCTCAACTAATTTATAAACTTCTTGCATTACTACATTTTTTTGGATCCGAAGAAAATATTTGGGAAATCCAGATCAAATGTCGTCTCCACGAATTTTTGATATTTCTTAGATAAATTTCAACTTTTCCGAAATAAAGTATTTAATTTTTGTATTTTAACCGAACTATCACAACAACTTTCTGCAGATATTTTTTGAAAAGACGTAGAAATAGGGTCTATAGGCTGTAAGCAAACTTAAAATTGGAACCCTGGTTTTTGAGAGATTTTTTTTTGGAAATTGTATGGAAATTGTTTGTAATGAAAACCAATTCATCCACAAATTGATTATATATTTGTTAAAAAATCGTTTTACTTCGGCTCTAATTCTGCTTGTTCTAATGAGAGCAAATGATGAGGTTCCAAAAATGAAAGAAATTCTCGAAACTTAAAAAATTGCTAGAATCTACATAAAATAGCATTTCTTGCAATTAGCCAAATGTTATCGTAAACTTGCTTCTTAAATTTGGCCTCTTCGCTTTCAATAATTATACGTGTAGATGAGTTTTCTTAGTCTAGAAACTGTATTGCCCACTTTTGTGCTAATTAGCGTTTCAGAAGCAACCATAAAATTCATATTTTTCTTTTGAAGGATCTCATAGAAACATTAAGTTCATTTAATAATTTACAGACGAAACATAAGATAAATCCCCAATTTTGCCCCACGAAAGGTCTAGAAATTCAGGTTTCATCTAGCAACCAATCAAAAGCTATGTTCTTTTGGAAAAATTTCAGACTATCTTCGGATATTATCCCTTTGGTAGAAGTAGATCTTCCAGAAAAATCTTTGGAAGTCTACCAAAATAAAAAAAATGGATTATCAGGTTTAATATATCCGGAAAAGGAACTCGATATCTAGTTAAAATTCCAGATATTTAAAGTTTCATCCTCTTACTATCTGATAAATTTTATTAGAACTCAATTCCTTGGTGACTTTCCGAGATATCGATTTCTAAATTAAAAATGTCCAATATTTTTATCCGCTTCGATTATATAGGACAGTTTGTTGAAGCCTCTCAATTTCCGGGAAATTCCTTTGAGTCATCGGAAAATTTGATCATGTAGAATTGAACCTTAGGGTACGGTGAGAAAATTGAAGAACAAATATTTGGAAAAAATTAACAATCCAAATTTGAGGGGGGTCGAGAAATTTTAAAAATTTCTATATAATCAGATTGAAATAGAGCATGTTTTGGGTGTTATGTTAATACCTTAAGGTTCGATTTTTAAAACTTTTAATTTAACTAAATTTAAAAGCCCTTTTAGCCAATTTTTAAAAATCTATCTAGCAGCATGAAATTTAGCACAGATAAATCTAGAATGATTGGCTTCACCTAATGATTTTTTAGAAAATAATTGTTATTTCCAGTAATTCGGGTTCATATGACAGGGTATCGGAAAATAATCTAAATTTCTTTTATTTCTGAAGCTAGAGTCCTGAAATTTACCACGTATACTCTAAAAGGACATATGTATTTTATTGTATGTTCTCTATGTTATATTGAGTGAAGCGGATTAGTAAAATTAATTGAATAAATGGATAAATTTTATTTATTCTTCGGTTAATAAATTATTTAATTAAATTCAAATAAATATCTTAAACTGAAATTTAAAAATATTTCCATGATTAATTTCTCCTCAATAAAATCCCAATTCTGAAAATCAATAGTTGAATGTAAATTCATTTAATTAATTATTTAACCTACTCGTACAAGTAGTACACATTTATCGCACTATGCAAATAATTTGGCCTGTTTAATTTTCTTTTTCCACATTTAGTTTTCCAATTATATCCTGTTGATTTCCGTTTGTTTTTCTCCTTGGCTAATTTCCATATTTATTTACGTTTATACATTTTTTCTGTTTGTCAAAGAGGGGGGACGGACGGGACGTCGGCTATACAATAATTACTCGCAATAAAAGGAAAATTGAACCCATGGAAATTATTGTATTTTCTGAAAATAAAATGGAAAAACAATCCTTAAAGGAGAGAGAAATTAAAAAACAAAACAAAATAGAGATTATTTATTAATGAAATATAATTCTCCATAATTTTCGGACATGATTGAAATAAAATATTACCTGAAAACAGGGAAAACATGGGGATGAGGATGAAAAATACATTTTCCGGCATACGATGTTTTTATTACTAATGATTGTTTGGCGAAAATTAATATTAAGGGATGGGTGTAGTACAATATATATATATCGGAAAATCCTCTTTCATTTTCTTCGCTTGTAACGGATGGTTACTAGGGAAAAAGGTGAAAGGAAAGTATATATATAAAGGATCCATTCAATATCAATTTCAAACCAACAGGTCAATAAAATGCTTGATGTTAACGGGCAAATAAACATATAATACACGATTTCCCAATTTTCCTTTTCATACATAAATTCGGTGATCCGCACACCAAACCATATATTTTCCAGGTTTTCTTTATGTAAAAAAATGTACAATTAGATGAATCATTCTTACTTATCATTTTACCCGGAAAACTCTCAGTGGCGTATCATTATTATATTCATTCGATTCTCAGTAGATGAGAAGACCCCTTTCAAATATCTATTCAGCCAGAAAATGTTAATTACTGACGAATAACAGGATATACAGTGGATCACAAAATGATATACCATCCAACCGTATATTTAAATTGGATATATACCAAATAGATTACCGATAGATTACAAGTAGTAGATAGTCCTGTTTAAGAAAGAATTTTTTTTCTGGTTGAAATCGAGAATATTGCGATGAAAAGATGTCCTTAATAAAGAAAAGTTAACAAAATATTATTTATGGGGACTCGGGATGCTTTACAATGTTTTAAATCCGATATGGATCTAGTATGGGTCATAATCTCTGTAAATAGAAATAATTAAAGTTTCCAACTGTTCAGTATATCGAATAGAAGGACTCTCTCTTTTCATTATACTAATATTATCTATGCCTGGTAATGTATAAATTTCGCATTACTCCAGGAGCTGATTTACTAGTCGAATGCTCTAATTCTATTCTGTGCTCAATATTATATCCAATCGAGAGGATAATCGAAAGCTATCATTGGGAGATGAATTACCGCGTAGCGGGTATATAATTTGAGCAGATTTACGGCGGTAATTAGGTTCAATAATTTTAATTTTTGGAAATTTCCTAAAATATTGGTTTTTTCCAATGAAATACTTAAGAACTATTTTTATATATAAAAATTTACCATATTGTCCAAAACTCTTTTTAAAAAATTTGTAAACGTTTTTTTTTTAAATATTTTTTTAAAACAATTTCCCAAAATATTTCTGAAAACTTTTTTAAATTAAATATTTTTTTAAAAAAATTCTTTTGAAAAATTTTTGGGAAAATATTTTTTCAACAATTTTTCAAAAATATTTTTTCATTACTTTTTTCATAATTATTAATTTTGAATGTCAATGCGATGGATGCATTACACAATCCATGCATTTCCACCCAGCTCACCTATAGGGTGAGCATTGTAAGTAAGGGCAGTTATCTTGTTTTCTAAAATGTGTTAGTTTAAATGATTTTTGCTCTGTGTGGTCATATTTTATGTAAGGGGTAGTGGAGTAAAAGATATTTTTCCAAAAATATTTGTTTTAAACTTTTCTCCAAAAATATCTAAATTTCTGAAACTTAGTAAAGATATTCTTGGAGGATACCCAAGGATTCCACGCTTAATACAAGTTTTCTGCACTTTTTGGAGAAAAAATGTAATGGCTGAGTTATGAGCTTTTCAAAAATTCGTTTAAATTCTTCAGATAATTTCTTACTAATTTTTGAAAAAAACATTTTCTTGGCTCGGTTTGGTGCAAATTTTTTTTTTTTTTTGAATATTGGATGAGATAAACGATTGGAGGAAACAATTTACTGAGCGAGTTACGAGCTTTTTAAAAACTTATGATTTTCATCTAAATGTCTCCCAAAAAGAAATTAAAAAATGTCCAATGAAATTCGCCAACATTTCTAAAAATCTCCAGAATATATCTCCGAATTTCAAGACAAAATTTGTAATAAATTCGAGACAAGGTTGATGGTAGTTTATAAGAAAATCGGTCAGGAAAATGTCATCTTCGCAGAAGATATTTATAATATCCGGAAAAATTTAAATTTTCAAATTTCGAGGTGACATCCATTTAAAGGATGTTCCAAGTGATTTAATTACATATTCAGCTTCTCCCTTTCCCTTGCAAGAAATATTTTTAAAATTACGTCAAAAGGCGATAATATGAGACTACACCAAATGGATCTCCAGATGTAAGTAATTTAAGACTCTACGTGCATTGTAACTCTCCAATTAATCGATCGCTAGACATTCTGCCTCCGAGCCTGGAGGCTAGGAATTCTCAATGATAAATGAATATTCATTCGAAAGTGGCCAAGAATCCGTAATTAAAGTCCTTAATTTCGGTTTTATTCAAACTATTTATTTTTTTAATAAAAATTTAAACATTTTTGGGATCAATGTAACTTTGACATTAATTTAAAAATGGAAAATGATTTTTCCTGGAAAAACTCTAGAGGTTAAAAGGGAAGTAGAACAGATTTCTACTTAAAATAAGATCAGCCATCCGGTCATTTTATGATTTTTCCTTAAATAACTTCGATTTTTTTCCTAAAATCCTGGAATTAAATCTTTAGATTATCTCATCGAGGGTTCCGAAAAAAACTTGCAGCCATATTGAGCGATTTTTTTGGAACAAAATTCTATTTTAAAATTTTAATGAAACGACCAGGAAAATTAATAATTAATTAATTATAATTTTAAAATTTCCGAAATAGTTACTGACTACCTCGACCTTTCTTCTTCGATTTTTTTTATCTTTTTACGCCTTTCAAAATTTCGTCTAGACATACTGATTTTTTCTGATTTCCCGACTTAATGCGGGGCTGTGCCAATTTTTAATCGTTTTTTCGGGACTCTTCTCCAATTTCCGAATTTTTCAACATTGTGCCCGATTTACCGGTAACATTTTTACAAATTCAGGACATTTCAGGGAGATACTTAACCGGGAACAGACAGGAAAATGCCATAAAGTGGAGAAAAGTAGGGGGGAAAATGTGGAAAATCAGACAATATTCTTTAAAATTTTCCAGTTGCCAAGAAATTTGGTGAAAAGAGTACGGATGAAATTTTTTCCCGACTCTCCGGTTTTTGTCGAAATTTTGATAATTGCTGTTGAATTGAAGAGTTTTTTGACGAATAATTTATGACTATGAAATGTTCTCGACTTTTTGCCACTTTTTCCAAGTTAGATCCAATTAAGTAGGAGCATAAATCGGAGTGATTCGGTCACAATTGATAACTGGTTTTTCTAGCAAATGTTTCTTGTAATTTATAAGTCTGCAGCGTATCACGTTTTGGAGAAATATGGTTTCAAATGTCAAGAGAATAAAGTCGGTAAAAGTGGGGAAAAAACTCGGAAATGTCTGCAAACTGAGGAAATTCTGGATTTATAAAAGATCTGGTAAATTTAGATAAATTCCGCTAAAATTTCAGGGGAAAAGTGCGGGAAAAATCGGGTGAGGTTGAAAAATGACGAAAAAAATCAAAAACTTTTCTCCAAAAATATTTTTCAAAAATATTGTTTTAAAACTTTAATTCCAAAATGAAAATTCTCAAAGCGTTTTTCCCAAAAATACGTTTTCGAAACTTTTTCAAGCCTATTAAATTTCAAAAATAGTTTGACCTTTTTTCCAAAAAAAAATTTTCTAACATTTTTTCCAAAATGTTTTTTTCAAATTTTTTGCACAAACATTTTTCAAAACTTCTTTTTTTTAAATATATATGTCAAAGTTTTTTTCCAAATATATTGTTACAATTTTTTTTAAAAAAAAAATTCAAAAGTTTTTACCAAAAAACTTGTTTTCCTAAAATATTTTTTCTAAACTATTTCCCCGAAAATATAATTTTCAAAACAATTCTTTCGAAAATTATTTTTCAAATCAATTTTTCCAAAAAGAATGTTCAAACCTTTATTTCCAGAAAACTTTTTTTCTAAAAATATTTCTCAAAACTTTTCTTTCGAACAATTTTTCAAAACTTTCCCAAAAAAATTGTTCGAAACTTTATTTTTCCAAAAAAAAATTTTTGTTTTTGAACTTTTTCGAATATTTTTTTTCAAATATTTTCAGTTTTTTTTCAAAAATATTGTTTTAAATTTTTATTTCCAAAAAAATTGTTCGTTTTTACCAAAAAAAATTTTTCAAAACTTTTTTCCAAAAATATTCCTTCTAAACTTTTTCTCCAAAAATATTGATTTAAAACATTTATTCCAAAAAAAAATTTTTCAATGCGTTTTTCCCAAAAATATTTTCTCAAATGGTTTCCCAAAAATATGTTTTCGAAACTTTTTCAAACCTATTATATTTGAATAATATTTTCTGACCTTTATCCCAAAAAAAAATTTCCAAACATTTTTTCCAAAATGGTTTTGAAACTTTTTTCCAGACAAATTTTCAAAACTTTTTCTATAAATATTTTTTGATTTTTTTTTCAAAAATATTTTTTTAAAACTTTTTTTCCTAAAAAAAATTTCAAAAATTTTTACCAAAAAAATGTGTCAATTTTTTTTCCGCTTAAATCCCTTAAACCTCGAGTACTCCAGTATTTAAGAAATGACTAAATTAAACTATTATCTTGCTGAAAAATCGATTTGGATAATTATCCAAAATCAATTTCTCGAAATTTCTCAAAAAAGTTAATGATGGCAATATGATATACAAGAAATCAAAGAATAAATTTTATTAAAACAAATTTCCGGAAAAAGGTAACCGTTTTTATTTATGGCAATTTATTTGTGGCCAAACTAAAATCATATCGCACTAAGGGTTAAAATCAACCCTTAAACGGTCCAATATAGATACCCGGAAGAGACAAGGTAACGCAAAATTCATGAAAAAGTTTGCAATGGTTGCGATTTTGCAAAATTAAAGTCTTTGATTTTTAAAATAATAAAAAAACTTGTTTTTTGATTCAAATTGATTTTTGATTAAGATTTATGGACATTTTATCGGAAAACTAATTACACAATTTCCATTTTAAATAAACGAGGAACAGATTTCCTTACATAATTATCTGTAAGAAAATTTCCTTTTCTCCCCACAAACAACAAATTCGACGAGAAAAACGTACTTCTGATAGGAAATTCCTCTAAATTATGCCAGTTAAATTTAAAAATCTGAAATTTCGATTATCATTTATTAAAGGATGACTTCTTCGATCTATAGACACCAAAAGTTGAATGGGTTGGCCTGCAAATTAAATTTTTTTAAATTAAAACAACGCCGGTCTAATTTAATTTTTTCATTTAAAATTTAAATATCAAATTGATTGGTAAAACCAACGAATTTTGTGGATATTAGAGTTGCGTGCGAATCTTCCGGCTTTTAGATTGTTAGAATCTTTTCTCTCTACTCAAACCCTCCTCGAATCGAGCCATTCTCTAGCATATCGGATCTTCAGAAATATAAGATTGGATATCATTATTATCTACACGTGAAATAGATCACCTAATCTAAGGAGATATTGGAGCAAAACGTCCCTATACCAATAAAGAAATGTTATTTATTTGCTTGAAGGTAAGGCTATTCGTGACCTGAACCACAAAACTATTTAATACTCCGGTAATTCTTTACCTAAAGTCTTGAAATTTGGGATAAATATTCAGAAAGTATGTAAAGATCGACCCAATAGGTTTAGGTGATTCAATTTTGAATTAATGAAAATTTAAAATCAAATCTTTAAATTTTCGAAAATTATGGAAAAAAATTGGATTAGCACAAAAAAAAAATTTATTAAAATTTCCTCGAAAACTCAAAAAACTTCGGAAAATTTGAATATTATATGAAATTTTGCAAATTTTGGCAGTATCGGAAAATTTCATGAATTTCACAAAAATTTCTTCAAAATCGATAAAATAGAGGAAATTATTTTGGAAATTGTAAAAATATTAACCGAATCAGAAAATACGGTCGCCAAATTTCAACAAAATTTTAAAATTTCAGGAATTACAACAAATTTTTTCCAAATCGAAAAATAGAATACCTCCGAAAATGAATAATTTTTACAAAATCGGATAATAGACAAATTTTGTGAATTTTGAAAATTCAAAATCAAGACAATTTTTTTAATATCGAAAAATTATTGAAAATCGGAAATTTATCAGAATTTATCCGAAAATAGGAGAATTTTTTGAAAATTGGGAAATTAAATGAAAGTAGGAAAATGATATGAGAATCGTAAAATTCCAATAATAATGAAAACATTTTATAAAATCCAGACAATTTCACGGCAGTTGTAAAATTTCATAAAATAATAAATATTAAATTTGGATAAGAAATGTTGGGTGTCCCTTATCCTGTTGAAAGTCCCATTTTTAATCGTCTTAAAGTCTATTAAATAATTCCCAAAAATATTACTTCTACTATTTCCCCAAAATATATTTTTCAAAACAATTCTTTCATACATTTTTTTACAAACCAATTTTTCCAAAAAAATTTTTTTTCCAGACAAATTTTTCAAAACTTTCCAAAAAAAATTTTTTCGAAACTTTTTTTCCAAAAAAATTTTTTTCAAACTTTTTCGAAGGTTTTTTTTTCAAATATTTTTTAAAAATATTTTGAAATGGTTTCCAAATAAGAAAATTTACTTAACTTTGATATTCATAAATTTTCGCTATCAGGAGCTGGAAATATTATAGAAATGTCACCCAAATGTCCAAAATACCTAAATATCTTAAATTGTAAGTACGGGTCATTGTAACAGACTGAAGGACATCGTAGAGATTTATTTCTTATCATGATATAGAAAGTGTATGTTTTCAAAAATATTCTAAACTTTTTCTCCAAAAATATTTTTTTTAGAATAATGTTTTAAAACTTTTATTCCATAAAAAATTTTTTCAAAGCGTTTTTCCCAGAAATATTTTCCCAAAACAGATTTCCCAGAAATATGTTTTCGAAACTTTTTCAAACCTATTAAATTTCAAAAATATTTTCAGACCTTTTTTCCAAAAAAAAATTTTCAAACATTTTTTCCAAAATGGTTTTTTGAAAC